>JAWWEQ010048352.1:0-16032 GCA_035583055.1 Torymus tubicola | reverse complement strand
AGCTCCAAATACTGCATCGAGACGCCATCTCTTGTTTTGATAACTAAGCTCCTAATTGCTTAGTTATCACCGACATCTGGACGGCTGACCGTGACAATAAATACATTAACAATTTTAGTAAAAACAGTTTTCCATGAATCAATAAATACATTAGAGAAAGTTTCACCTTGAGCTTTGATAATAGTCATAGCGAAAGCATGTTTGACAGGAAACTTCTTTTATAAGTAAAAGGATAGTTATTATCTGAATATAATATGATATGATTTATAAATACAATGTCTCCAGCTTTATCGCCTGATATAATTTTGCGTTTCAATAAATTATCCATTAAATTCTTAACCGAGTTCCATTACATAAACCCTCATTAATATTTATATTTCTAATGAGAATAACAATGCAATTTATTCTTAAATGTAATTTATAAGGAGGTTAACTTTGAGGGTTTCAAGAGTTTAAGTATTGATAAAACCATTATCATCACAATTATTTGCCGAATCAACGCTTGTATACATTCGTTCATTATGAGTATCTAATAACGGAACTACCATTTTATTAATTTCATTCACATCAGCATTACGTGGGAACAATATCACTGATGAATTTAGTTCATCATAAAGATGATTTCTTATTAAATCTCGATAAATACAATCAATAAAATTAGTATTTCTTATTATGCAACGTTCAGGAATGCTAATATTATTATCATTATCGTTTAAATCTCCATTTCCAATATCCAGAACGAATCTCGAAAATGCGACATCTTCAACAGTTATTCTCATGTTTCGACAGAACTTGAAGTTTGTAAATGAATTCCATAATAAACTGTTTTTTATTGACAGATTAATTAATTCACTTCGATTTGCTCGAGGTAATACTGGCAACAATTGACGAAAACCACCACCTAAAATTACAATTTTCCCGCGAAATAATAAATTGTTATTCATTATATCTTTCAAAGTTCTATCCATTATTTCTAGAGCGTACTCTATAGTCAACAGATTCTTGAGGGTCTAATATAAAAAGTTGGCCATATTGAGGATTCTCATCATCCGACGGATATAATTCGTCATTAATCTGATAATATATTTGTCCTTGTATTTTGATACAATATGGTGCCCTTCCGCTATATGCCATATTAACTAAATTAGCATTAAATGATGCGAATGAAAATGTTCTGTTATAATTTCGAATATGCTCAAAAAAGATCCGACTTTTTATCTGAGTATTTTCTAGCAACGATCGTAAATAATCTGAAAAATCCGGAATATTTGGTAATTCAACTGATCCATGATCGGAGCAATCCTCAAACGAATCTCCTCTATTTTTTACCTTCTCAGATTGAAAATGTTTTGCATTACAATACCTACATAGAACATTCATTTCCCCTAAATAATGTTCATTGATGTTATTACCCTGCAAATTATTCATGGTATGTCTTCGAAATGCACGGTTTTCTGAATTAATTTGACGACGCCGACGTTCAAATTTATCATCTTCATCATCGTTCTTTCTATCACGCAATCTAATGTATAGTCTGCCTCTATTTGTTCTAAATTTATATCAACATTAAGAATAGATCGTTCCCCACCCTCAGCTGGTGGATTTCGCTGCCTTTCTTGAACAATTGATTCATTTTCAAATGTTCGTTTAAGTATTGGTCTACCACGATTTGATATATTTGATTGATCTAAATTTACATTTGCATTAGCACGTTTTCGTTTTCTGTATCATCTACTACGTGCAGCGCTTAGCATTTGCTGCCTTTCTCGAACAGCCATTTCCTCTTCCAATGTTCATTTGATTTTTGGTTTCTCCATGGTCAAAAATATGTCATAAATTATTTGAATATAACAATAAACAGATATTAATAATATCAGTAAAGTTTTAACAAAATAGAAAATATGTTAATTTTCAATGATTGAAAAGAATATTCCTAATTACATTTTATGTATTATACTTATCAAATAATTATGGATCATTCAATAACTGTAAATAATACTGCAACAATTCATACTATATATTTATCTGCTTTACTACAGTTACGTATAATTTGTATAATTTTTATATAGTTAATATAATTCTTATAATTCATATAGTTTTTATAGTTATTATAATTCTTATAAATCATATCGTTCTTGTAGTTCTCTGGTTCTTATAGTTCTTACAACTCTCAGGTTTTTATAGTTCTTATAGTTCTCAGGTTAATCTAGTTCTTACAATTCTAATAATCTTATAAAACTCTTATAACATTATTTTTTATTCTATAATAAATTTCTTTGTTCTGTAATCTATTTCTTTGTTCTATAATCTATTCCTATGTTCTATAATCAATTTCTCTGTTCTTATAATCACAACTCATTCGTCTGTTCATTTGGAGCATATCTGAAAGAAAAACAGTAGTTATTATTATGTATTATAATTTATAACTTGTACGAAATAATACACGCCTACTACTTAAGTTAAATTTCAATATTTCAAATAGTTATATGAATTTTTTTCTGACAAGTGATTATTTTAGAAATTTTGATCGTGAAATATTTGCACCTCCGATTTTCATTTTTTTTTTTTTTATGCAGTCTCTCCAAAAAATGTTTTCATTGTTAGTGGTAATGTTACGATTTAATTACATGTATCAACGAAATATTATCATGTTAATTATATTCACAGACAGCTCTTAGTAATTTATTTGCATAATCAGTTACTTTATATTTAGTCCGTATTGCAGAAAAATCGTGATGTACCACTTCCATATCCTATTCGCTGTAAAAATCTAGAAGGTGGTTATGGTCAATACAAAGTCTTCTATACATGAAAAAAATGGGTGCACTTTCAGGTGACTGCAATACCTATGGATAGATAGGCATCTAGCTTCGAACACATTGATATATTCAATAAATTTTGAATTCAAAAACCTCAATATATTTCAAAAGATCTAAATTGTTTAAAATATGTTTAAACAATCCAAATTGTTTTGCAGTTACACCAAAAGTGCACGCAGTTTTTTTTCATGTTAAAGACTTTTATTAGAACATAACCTTGGTCTATGTTTTGGCAGCGAACAGGCTATGGAAGCGGTCTATTAATATTTGATTCGTAATAAATCAAAACTACATATTAAAATTTTCCAAAAAATTGTTTATAAAAAAAATTTTAAAATAATAATTAATAATCATCATTATTTTTAAAAAATTCCGAAATTATATGATATTTAGTAAAAAATAAATAATAAATAATTAACTAATTAAACGAATTATTTTTAATAAATAATAAATTATTAATAAATAATAAATTAAAAATATATTTATTTCAAATGTTGTATGATAAATTAAGAATATATAATAAAATTTTCTAAAACATTATTTATCAGAAAAAAAATTTAATAATAATAATTAATAACTATCATTATTTGTCAAAAATTTCGAAAGTATGTGAAATTCAGTAAAAAAATAAATAATAAAAAATTAACTAATTAAACGAATTATCATTAATAAATAATAAATTAATATATTTATTTCAAATATTATATGATAAATTTTAAATAGTGAAATTCTAATTGCGTTGTAATTCATTGTTCACATACGTTATTTGAAATATACATTCACAAATATATTATTTCGTTTAAATTAAAAAACTTACCAATTGACGCCGTAAGAAAAGCACCGGAACGAAGATCTCTGCGTGTTGCCGTTACCAATGTTTTCACTATAGGCCGTCACGTCCAGCACCATATGCGCCATTTTTTCCGAAAACTCACGCTTGCCTTGACTGCCACATGCTTGCCTTGACTGCCACATGCTTGCCTTGACTGCCACATGCTTGCCTTGACTGCCACATGCGCACCTTGACTGCCACATGCGCGCCACGTCACATGCGCGGTACATAATGCGCGAGCTACTATCGCTCTCTCTCTCTCTCTCTCTCTCTCTCTCTGTCTCTCCCTCTCTCTCACACACACACACACACTACCGCGGTCTGTATCTATCTGTCTCACTTTCAGACGTCATGTAATTAAAGCGTGACGAAATTCCCGGACACGGATCTTTTATTTTATTATTTTTTACTTTTATTTTTTTCTCCGGTTTCTTGAGGTCAAATATTCTGAAAAAAATATGACAGTATAGGTTATGAACACTATTTTTCATCCATTTTTTTTTAGCTTTAGGTGCATTCAATACCTAAACTAACAAAAATAAAACAAAATTCTAATTCATTTTTTCTTAATTTATTTTATATCTACAGGACTACACCCGAAAATTGTACATTTTAATGTTTTCTTTGTACTAGAATTTTTTCAGATTTTTCGGAATGGTGGGCCGTACTCAAAAATGCGATAAATCCTATTTTGGGCCTTTTATACTTGGTAGGACCTTTACTGACTCTTAAATAAACAGATATATTACTTTTGGACATACGTTGTAAATATTTAATAGATTCCGATACGACTGATGTGTTTTTGAGTACGAAATCAATCCGAACCCAACGAGCACACCCCATTTTTTGTATAAAAATGCGTATTATTTGTGATTTTCTTGATTTTTTGTTATTTAATAGTTTTTTAATCGATATTTTATTCATGTACATATTATATGTTACTAATAAAGTGATAGTGTGGAGGTACTATAGCCATGATTATACTCGATTATATCAGATTATAATCATAAAGTGTAGTCAATAATACAGACATGTAGTTATGAACACAGACTGAATACAGTGCTTTTAATGCGCCACCAGTAAACATAGTGCGGTAACTAATATCTATAGATATAGTAACCCATATTATAGTTTGTATCTATGTCTCACTACATCTGCACGGAGAGAACTTTGGGAGCACTATTATCCTTGGCAGTGCGATTAAGTTCCTAAATATATACAAAGAGTTGACCTTTGTTTTGGTATGAACTGATGCCCTCTCTAGCCTAACACTCGTTTGTTTTCAGCATTGCTGCTGCACGAAAATCGAGAGACGCCCGCTCTCTTAATTTTTCGCTGCGTTAGTGTAGTACGGAAAAATAAAAAACAGCAGACGTCCGCGGGTTTAGGACTCCAACTCTTCTAAATTTTGGAGCGCTGCTGCGCGAAACAAATGGTGCATCTACTGTATCCCGTAAAGACGCAGCATTTCTTAAGTTCTTTCGTTGTGTAATTGAGAGCTCATATGGAGCTTTGTTAATTAATTTAGAGAAAATATCGCACAAGGTATATCACAATAATTTCCGCCCCATGTGACTGTTTTCGCCCGAGCGAAGCGAGGAGGAAATCAACTTCTCACACAAGTGTCGATCCGTATTTTTTCACACTCCGTGCGAGAAGTAAGATTTGTGGACGCATCATTTGGCACAGAGTGCGAGAAAACCGAACTTCTCGCACGAAGTGTGAAAAGATAATAGTACTTTTCGACATGGATGTGGGAGTCGATTATTTAGCTCATGTGACTTTTTGCACAAACGAAGTGAGTCCGAAAAAGTCACATGAGCTAAACAATCGACTTTCGCCCTAGTTTCGAACAGTACTTCACACCACAAGAGCCGAAAAATCATTCCAAGGTTTTGGTTTTGAGGTTAGAGTGGTATAAATACTGTTTTTCTCTGTATCAATTATTTTAAATTGACTAATACGTAAGCAATACGTAATCAACACTTATAAGTAAAAATACATGAATAATATAAATTAATTATTATGATTATTATAAATTAATTCACTATGATGTAATTTTTGCAAATGAAGAAATAAATACAATCGTTACGTTTGTTTCTAAAAACATCCATTTACTCTGAATTACACATCGACAGAACTTAAGGAGGTTCTATCGGTATTCTAAAGTCAAATCAGAACTGTGAAAAAGAGTAAAAAAAACGGCTTTAACACTCATGAATCTTATGTGTAAAATTAGAATTTTATTTAAGACTATGATTAAAGTGATAAAATGGAAGTATATATGATTTTTTTTAAATTGATAAAAAAATCATAAAGCTCTGATACGAAGGTCGACGAGAGTAGTTACCGCGCTTTAGCGCATGCGCACATAGCCTTGCGGTGGAAACGTGCGTACGTGTCGTCTGATCTGCGTGGGTAAACGTATGCTAACCTCGAAACGCATGTACCTCAAGTCTCAATCGGTTTTCTACGTGCACTTTACCAACGGTTTACAGTCATATTTCTATTCATTAGTAAATATTACAAACAAATGGAAAATAGAACGTATTGTCATCAAATACAGTTAACTGTGCTTGTGATAAATAAAATAAATTTCATGATAAAATTTTGAAATTAATGATTTGTATTTATTTTTATTTTAAAATAAATTATATATATACTGTATATGAATGACTTGCAGGACATACTAGATAGAAACACGTACAAACACATTTTTTACGCAGACAACTTACAGATCTACGTACACGGTACTAAAGACAATATCTTGGAAGGTGTGGCACGGCTAACCGACGTAGCACACTTGGGTTTTGAATGGGTAGAGGACTCTGGGATGCGTCTAAATGCAGGGAAGACTATGGCAATTATATTTGGTTCGAGTTACAATGTCAATGCTATCAACGCATTAAGTCCAAGGATGCAAATCGAAGAACTCATCCCGTTCAGTAGCGAAGTCGCGAGTCTCGGTGTGGTACTAGATAGCAAATTAACGTGGAAACCGCACATTGATCAAGTGAAAAAAAAGTTAATAAAGCTCTATACAGCCTGCGGTTTATCTGGGTATATACCACAGGGGCGCTACGGAAAAGGTTAGTCGAGGCGCTGGTTCAACCACACCTTGACTATTGCTCGGTAGTGTATTTAGACGCGTCATTCAAGTTACGGGCACGACTACAACGGCTGAGCAATGCATGTGTGTGGTATATTTTCGGTGTTAGAAGAGATGAGCACATCTCCCCCTACAGGAAACGTCTAGGCTGGCTTTCTGCAGACTCGCGCAGACTTTATTTTACTGTCTTACTAGTGCACAAGATCCTACGAGTGCGTGAGCATACCTATCTGGCAGATTTTTTTACAAAGCACAAGCTTCGGCCCTCCAGTAGAGGATCCCAGCCCGAGCTTAAGCCTCCCTCTATTAATACCAAGAACGGGGATAAGGCATTTCGCGTTCAAGGTGCTCATCTCTAGAACTCCTTCCCCTCCTCCCTACACCAACTACCATCATATTATATGTTCAGGAGGTCTGTGCGCCAACATTTACTGGACCTGGATCCCTAGTCCTCAGTGAACATAGAGAGTTGTCAGCACAAGAACCCTTCGTAGCCAAAGATAGGTTTAGGACACTTTTTTTAGACATTGACTCGACAACATTTTAGTTTGTATTAACTTGATAGACATTATTGCTGTGATTCTATTATAGTTGTTCCCGATTGACTTGATTACATTTTAGTTTATATTGGCTCGAGAGACTTTATTGCTGTGACACTGTTTTATTTGTAAACAACCCTTTCTTTTGTGATCTTTTTGTGATAATGTTTTATAGTTTAATTTCTGCGTTTTTTACCTGTGAGGTTAGTTAAGGGTCCTTAGCAATGACAAACTATGATAAATTGTTATATATTACGGAAGGTCTAACCGACCGATTGTCGACGTTGAGTCCTTGAAAATCTTAGAATTTAAAAATAAAACAACAAACCCTTCCAAAAAATTTACAAGATTGTCTAAGGGTCAAATTTTGTAGCAGATGCGAGATATCGCCTTCTTGCAGTTGATAGAAAATATAACACTCATAAGTGAAAGACTTTTCCAAAAAGGAAAGCATTTCCTCCTATGTAAAAAAAAGGGGTAGTTTTTACGACTTTACTCAGAAAAGCCAAGCCAGCGCCGCCGATACACGTGCGCGTCGACGCGTCGCCAAAAAGCCATACAATCCGCCCGTTAGAATTTTCTTTGAATTTTCATACCATTTATACTATTTTTATATTATTTTTAAATATTATTAGGTAGTAGAGAAAAATTCTCCGATGAAGCCGATATAAATTTTGTGTATCCCAGACAATTCAGAGTCAAGTAATCAAACGAAAACACTTTTATAAATTCCAAATTTTCTAACATTTATAAATTTAAACAACTATGTAATGTAAGACGTATTCGCGAATTTTTCTAACACGTACATGTTAACTACGTTTTTACATGTACATTTGTAATATAACTTTTAATCAACTATTATCATTTGTTCGCTATTTTCAACCGTTTTATTGAAATATCTAAAATTATGTACAAACAAATAATTAATACAAATACACAAAATTTATATATGCATAAGAATATTGTAATCGAATTTCAACTTTATTGTATGTATTAAATTATAAGTTTTAAATATTACTAATTATTGAATCTAAGCCTATTATATGTGTAAATGTTTAGTTTTATTTAGTTAATTAAGACCGTCAAAAAATTAACACCTAACATACATTTATATACTCTCATCTAACACACACAGATTTTATAATAATTTATAATAATTTAAGAAACCAAATGTTTAACAGTTTAAGTATAAAATGACACAACTAGTGTCATCTCTACGAAAAGGACAGGAACCATAGTTGTAATTAGGGAAGGTCTGCGTCACTGACCTGACCAATTAGTTACGTCTAATGGCCTTACACCCACCCTTATTTTAACGCCCACGCCATTTTGACCATTCAACGGTCCCCAATGCATTGTACCCCCGAACTGCGTCTAACGAGTGAAAGAAGAGGGAGGAAACCGAGCTTGGCTTTTCGCTCATCTCACGTCGTTAGTCAGTTCCTCAGCACCACCCGAGTGGAACAGCAGTTCCGGGCACCACACACACATACACTATATAATAAAACGTAAGCATCTATTTTATTCACATATCTTTCTTTTCTTTCCTTATTTTCGAACCTTCACTCAAATATCCCAATTCCCGACAACTACATGGGTTCACTCTGTATGAAATACAGAGGCAGGCAACTCGTAGTTTGTCGAAAAATATAATAACCAAACATTTTTAACTATAAACCATTCGCGTCGACTTTGCCATCCCTAGCTCTTGGTTGACTCCAGGCTAGAAAAGGCTAAAGTGGAAATGTTCACCTGGACGTCACAACTGTATTCTTTTATACCATAATTGACTCTGTATTTATTATATTCTAAAAATTGTAAATTATATATTGCTCTTTTGTCGAGTTGGCAAATAAAGAATATCTATCTATCTATATATATGGGTCGTTCTCTGGGGAATCGAGAGGACAAAAATTTTTTTTTCTTTTATAATCACCTAAATCGCTTCGTAACTATCCCATAAGTTACCCTAAATTTTTTTAGATTTTTTTCACTTATAGTTTTTTATTGGCAAAGGGTCAAAGTTAGTGATTTTAGCATTTTCTGCATTTTTGACCGATTTTGATTAATTTATAACTCCTCAGGAAAGCATTTTTCACGATAAACACAAAAGACCTTTTTCTTTGTAAAATTTTCTCAATTTTTCAATAAAGATATTTTCAAAGCTGTATGTGTACACTGTCACTCACATACCTCCAAATGAAACATTAAAATTCATACAGTAAAAACCGATCCAAGATATCTCCACCGAAAAATTCATGGAGATACCTTTTTATTGTACGAAGTATCTGTATAAATCCCAGAATGGGCAGCGTTCATTTTATAACATAAAAAAATTCATAGTAGTATTCATATTCAATTTCATTCAGTAAAAACCAATCCAAGATACCTCCACCGAAAAATTCATGGAGATATCTTTTTATTGTACGAAGTATCTGTATAAATCCCAGAATGGGCAGCGTTCATTTTATAACATAAAAAAATTCATTAAGGTTTTGATTTAAAAAAAATCTCTTATATAAGTCTGAAAAAAATAGTGTTAATTCTACGAAAAATTACAAGAAAAAAAATCTATATAAGATATTTCGTAACTTTTCTTCGTTTTTTGAGCTAAAAAATTCTTTAATATTGATAAAATTTCATGATTAAATTCAGTATTTTGATTAATTTTTAGCTCAAAAACGAAGCAAAATTACGAAATATCTTATATAGACTTTTTTTCTTGTAATTTTTGGTAGAATTTAGCTATATTTTTTTCAAATCTGTATAAGAGATTTTTTTTAAATCAAAACCTAAATGAATTTTTTTAAGTTATACAATGAACGCGGCCCATTCTGGGAGTTATACAGATACTTCGTACAATAAAAAGGTATCTCCATGAATTTTTCGGTGGATCATTTTTTACTGTATGAATTTTAATGTTTCATATGGAGGTATACGAGTGACAGTGTACACTGTAACGACAGCTCCACCCCCTGCCGGGTGCTCACGAGTGTAACCAGGATTCGTGGATGGGGACTTGGAGGATTAGGTGTCTTTAGTCGGGTTATATTGAGAAACAACTCTCGATTTTATCAATAAGAGTAACAAAAATATTTATTAAACACTAACTAATTAAAAATATAAAATAACATATGGAATGTGGCAAATTGACTGCTGGCAGCCGTTGGTTTTCCTTTGGAAATCGGTTGATGAGTATATCATACAATTTAAATCTTGGCGCACTAGAGGGGGCAGTGACTGTGGCGCTCATTGATTAGGGTTGGGTTGGGTTAGGTATCATCTACAATGTCGGTTGGATGGTTGTGGCTAAATACGTATTACGGTGGTTCTACATTATTTATTCCTAATGTTGAAATACTACGGTCGCGGTACGGGACGGTGTTTTATATCTAACATCGTGATTCCGGTACAATACTTCTTTTTCTCGTCCGCTGTCTCCGAGTCCCTCATCTTCTTCCCGCCATGAATGGCATTTTTGGCGGTGTTTCCTCCGTCTCTTGGCCTCTCGCCGCTTTTCGGGGCTACCGTTTAGCAACAACCGGGAGCCGATTCTGGATAAGAAGTTCATGCCGAACACGATGGGGATGGCGTGTTACGTAACCACTACCCATAGTTGGTGAAACTGACCGCCCTTGGCCGTAAAGTCGGCTTAGACGGTATAAGGCGAGTGCACGGGCTGGGGTTTAGACCTGGTGGGCCTGAGATGAAAATCGGCCACCAGGGTCTCTTTGCACACCAAGGCTGAGGAGTGGCGGATCAAGAGGCCGCCTACTTCTAAGGACACGGTCGTTATCAGTTGCGCGGTACTGATGACGGCTTCAAACTGCGTCCCATGGACCGTGACTCCGAGAGCGATGGCTGACTGCGTTGCAAGCATGTATTGCTCATAAGGATTTCGGGTCGGTGGCATCTTGATGGAAACTGACCTATCCGACCGACGGGCACGCTATTTATATCTACCGGAGTCTCTTCTTCTATCCCCTCTGCGTCTTCTTCCCCTTCTCCTTCCCTCCGATAGCTCTTTAAGTCTCCCACGTGTATCGTCGGCTGAGGGGAATAAGGTGCTATCTCGCCGAATCGCTGAAAAATGTGCTGTCTCGCCAAAGCGTTGGAAAAGGTGCTATCTCGCCGAGATTTCGAAAAGGTGCTATCTCAGAAGTATATTTTTTTCGAGAAAATTTAAGTTGGCACTGTTGCATAAACGTATAAAGATATTTAATAAATTTTATAAATACTATATATAGGTGGAAGTTGAATATATTTTTAGTGACGTATGTCTTATGTTACTCGAGAAACGCAATAAAATGTCATGTATATGACCTACATACACAGACCATTGATGAGAAAGAGTGATCGACCTCTGGGATTCTCTCTTTCTAATGTACCAGGTTCACAGACAATGGATAACTGACAACCGAGCATTGAATACCGTCTAATGGCTTGTCGCAAATCGCTTACATGATATTCCTATGATGAGGTAAGTTCATTGCAATTTGGACAAATTTTAATGGCCATGTTATTGTATCCTGATATCGTCAAATCATTGCAAATTATAAAAAATGCTTGTAAATATTAATTTTAGAATTTCATCTATTATTATATCATTTTAATGAATAATCTAATAATAATAAATAATATAATAATTCATAATGTTGGTAATTTAATAATTCAATTTTATTGTACCATAAATACTTTTCGTCAATAGTGAATTCAATTTCTTGATTATAAATATAAAAATAAATAAATAAAAAACATATGGCAAGGATATTAAAACCGGGTAATATATTTCTTTTTCATTTTTGAAAGAATGCGTTTTTATCTAGTTCAATCTATTGAAAAACACTTTGAAAGGTTGCAATCCAGAAAAAATTGATAACGAGAAGCATGAAAAGTTTAGATATTATAAAGAAAAGATTTGTATAATACTTCTCATGATAAAAAAACACGTTAATACTTAGTTAAGACATTGAACTTCGTTTATTACCTACTTTTTAGCATCGAAATTAGCGGCCTTATTAGAGAGTACATGTTGTTTCTTGAGCACTTCATCGCCTTTGTTTGGGGCCCAATCGCGACGCCTCAAGTTGAAATACTTCTGGTTCTTTTGGAAACTGTGTGCCATTCTTCTTCCGGCTAATTCTAATACTTCTTGGATGTTTCGGAGGAGGTCTTTCCTGGAGATGTTAGAGCGATTCCCCGCTTCCTGGTGTAAACTTCCTGGGGGTATTAACTCTCGACCGAAGTTTAAATACGCAGGCGTGTAACCGGTGCTCTCGCTCGTAGCCGTGTTGTAAGTAAAGGTTAATTCCGGGAGCAAGAGATCCCATTTCTTCTGGGACTTATCCAGATATTGGTTAATGGCAGTCTTCATGACTTTATTCGTCCGTTCTATCGGATTGCACTGGGACGTATATGGTGGCGTCCTTCGGTGTTCGATTTTGTATTCTTCCAGGAGGCGGGTGAAATCTTTTTCGATGAATTCCTTACCGTTGTCACTAACTACTGCTCGGGGCGTGCCGAATCGCAACACGATCTGCTCTTTAAATGCCTGAGTAACGGTCTTGCTGGTGGCTTTGCGGAGAGCCTTCAGTTCCACCCATTTGGTGTAGCGATCCTGCATGTCAAGCAGCCAAGTATTACCGCGGTCAGAACGCGGTTTGGGTCCCATTAAATTAATGGAGACCATTTCCCAGGGCTGGTTAACGGGGGTTGCGTGCATGACCCCGGGAGGAGCTTGTGGCGACGCTTTATGCTTCTGGCATTTGAGGAAATTCCTGACGTGGCTAGCGCCCTCTCGCAGCATGCCTGGCCAATAATAGTAGCGAGCTAAGCTACTAAGGATCTTAGAAATTCCAAGGTGTCCGACTGCACGATCTTCGTGCGCTTCCTTGAGCACCCGGATTTTGTCTGCCGCTGGAATACATAGCTTCCAAGCTTCGTTATTCGAATACTTATTGAAATCCAAGGTGTGCAGAATATGCCTTAACAAGCGACCGCCCTTTACGCAATATTCGGGGAAGTTTCGAGGATTAGCCTGCTCCCCCGAGAAGGTATTCGTATACCATGATCCGAGTTCTTTCGTCGACATAGTACATAGGGGTAACGGTTGGCGCGACAAAGCATCCGCAATATGATTATTGGCACAGCGGCGGTATCGAATATCGAAATCCCATTGGCGTAGTTCAATGGCCCATCTGACAAGCTATCCGGAGGGGTTTCGATCGATCTTTTGTAACCATTTTAACGACTGATGATCGGTAATGAGAGTGAAACGATAACCCTCTAAATACTCCCTCATCTTCTACATACCCCATTTAACCGCCAAACACTCTTTTTCGGTCGCAGAGTAATAACGTTCGGGAGGCAACAGGGAGCGGCTGGCGTAAGCAATTATATGTTCTTTCTCGTCGATAGTCTGGGTCAACATTGCCTCGAGGCCATCATTGCTTGAATCGGTTTGTAATACGAATGACTTAGAAAAGTCCGGGCAGGTTAAGACAGGTGCGTGTGTGAGTCTGTACTTCAACTCTTCGAAAGTGTTTTATTGCTCGCCCCCCACTGCCATTTCGCTTTCTTTTGCGTCAACTTATTTAACGGAGTAGCTATGGCGGAGGCGTTAGAAATAAAACGTCTATAACAAGATACTATACCCGTACACCGTCTTACTTGGCGGACGTTTCTAGGCGTGGAGAATGCTTCTATGGCTGCGACTTTCTCGGGATCAGTATGAATTCCTTCGGAATCTATTAAGTGACCTAAATATTTTAATCGTGTACGGCCGAATTTACATTTATCCCAATTGGATTTTAACTTTGCATCTCGTAGACGTCGCATGACTTCGCGTAACAATCGGGTGTGTTCGTCGAAGGTAGATGTAACGATGATGATGTCGTCTAAGTAGGAAAATATGTTGCGTTCTAACTCTGGTGTAATGATACTCTCGATCAGGCGTTAAAAAGCAGCTGGGGGAGAGTACAAGTCGAAAGGCATGACTTTAAACTGCATCAGATCCCGGTTCGGCACTGTGAAGGTGGTCAACGGTTTGCTATCTTTGGTAAGCGGTATTTGCCAGAACCCGGTCTTTAGATCAATGGTGGACAGGTACCTTGTCCCTCGCAATTTATCCAGAATGGCGTTAATTTATGGCAGCGGATACGCGTTTTTCTCCGTCACCTGATTTAGTTTGACGAAGTCGATGCAGAACCGGTATTTGCCTTCTTTCTTCTTTGCCAATACTATCGGTCAACTCCAAGGGCTGTTAGAGGGCTCGATTACTTCCTTTCCGATTTACTTCCTCATCCATGACACATTGCATCGCTAGATTCATGGGGCGATATCGCTGTTTAATCGGGGTTGGATCCTTCAGCTTAATCTGGTACGAGATAAGGTGCGTAGGCCCAGTAACCTTGTTAAATTCATTCTTTTCCTCGGCAAGCATGTCGTCGATATGTTGGTGCTCCGTCTCGGAAAGTTCCCTTATCCCACTAGGACAACTGATAGTACATAGTGTGCAACCAAGTTCCATAGACGGCGTTAGAACTTGTCCGTTTAGTGTCAGTTGGACTCCCAACTGCTGTAGGGTATCCACGCCTAGAATGATTTCATGCCCTAGTTGTAGCATTGATAGGAAGGTGCAGGTTGTAGCTTTCCCTGCAATTTTGCAGGGTCCGATGACACTATGTTCCACCCGTGTCTCAGTGTTATCGGTCATCGTGGCTACAACTTGCATTGGTTGTTTCTCCCATTCGCAAGCAAGGCACCAATCGGATATACACGGATGTATAAATCAGCTGACGGCCCCAGTGTCCACCAGAGCATTAAATATATGTCCGTTTACATCGACGGGGAGGTAGCGGAGGGGGTCAGTGGATCCTGGGCCCGTTCTCCTGCCGCTCGTGATCATCCTATCTAATTCTTCGTTGTAGTCAGCTGGATCCACGGGTTTGTCTTTATAATCCTCTTCATGGGCCCTCGCATAAGCGACGAGCCGTTGCCTGAGAACTGCGACGGAACCTTTAATGTCGCAGTGGCAGTTCGCAAGCTCTGCGACAAAATCTTCCTTTGGGAGCCGGTAGATCCGCGAAACCGGCATGATGGTGGCGGTTGAACCTCTTCTTATAACAATAATAACTTACAGTCTATAACTGATACCATAGAACAGCTTACGATATCTCACTTATATAATAGAATAACTTATGATATACAGGTTTTCCAATAGAACCTAACGCTAAGACTTATAAACTATCTTACAAAAAAAATCTCTTTCGTTTACAACAGGCTATATCTAAATCGACGTATACAATCCTTACTCCATGCAATATTCGATTCTATACACTATTAATGGTATGTAGACAGCGCGCATTCGTTGCAACACAAACAGCTTTGAAAATATTTTTATTCAAAAATTGAGAAAATTTTACAAAAAAAGGTCTTTTGTGTTTATCGTGAATTCCTGAGGAGTTATAAATTAATCAAAATCGGTCAAAAACGCAGAAAATGCTAAAATCACCAACTTTGACCCTCTGCCACTAAAAAACTATGAGTGAAAAAAATATGAAAAAATTCAGGGTAACTTATGTATGGTTACGAAGTGATTTAGGTGATTATAAAAGAAAAAAAATGTTTGATCTCTCGATTCCCCAGAGAACGACCCATATATATGGGCTGTTTCACGTGAACTGAGCAGCTCAAAATTTTAAAATTGTTCAAAATTTGTAGACACTTAGTTTT
>JAWWEQ010048341.1:0-16034 GCA_035583055.1 Torymus tubicola | reverse complement strand
TATATATACAAAAGCTCTGGCAAAACGACCAATTAACCACGTTCACGTAATCAAAAAGCAAGAGCAGCAGCAGCAGCAACTGATTATCGCGTGCGCTCGGTACATGAATCACGAGTCGGAGGGTAAGAGTGGAGAGAGAGAGAGAGCTAAACATTCAATTCATAGCCGCACGCTAAATCGAAAATAACGAGTTCGTTGTATCGGCCTCTGAGCCCACGTGACGACAAACGGCTGCTTTTTAATGAACTGCTATAGTACTTATCGTGGCACGTGAGGTACTTGCGGATATATGAAGTATTTTAATATATATATTTTTTAAAAGTGGTTATCATATAAGGTAAAGTAAGTATATTGTATATCTCGCAAGGTTTTCTATTAAGCGTATATGTATTTGGTAAATTAATTTTAAGGAAAAATGTGTACGTCGCAGCCACTATATAAGGTTTATTTAAACAATGCGGGTACGTTAAAAGGAATAATTAAGCGTGAGCCACAACATTTTAATTATTTCACGTTAATATCTCACGAGGTATTATGAGTGAGATAACGAAGAAATGTTGAATACCACAAAAGTTTTTTTGTATACTTACAGATAAACTTAATTACCTCTTAGGAGTTAATTCGAGGAGTTTTTTATTTCAAGGGCCAGCTTAATTTTATCAAATGGAAGATACATTTATTTTTTAGCACTGTCTGACGTAAGGGCGCTTATACTACTTTCTTTACGACATGGTGCATGTACGTGGTTTCGTATATACAAAGTATACAAACTGTATGGTGTTTCGAAATAAAGAAGTACTGTTAATTCACCTTTTATTTTTGTTATTGATCATTTTTCAGTCGAAACCTGTGATTTGAAAATGCGACATATTTATACAATTCTTAGCAGATGATTAAACCTTCGGTAAAACCGCAAGAGACCGTAGTACTTTCCTACCTCATTGAAATCCGCGGTAAAAAGAAGATAAATTAACAAAGGCAAACCTCACTACGTATATAAACCCTCTCAGATGATGAGAAAGTAATTACAATACATATATATATATATAAATCTATCCATTACACAATTTTCTTAATTTTTACCTCAACAGCTCCCAAAAGTATTATAAACGCGCGCATCTTCGATACCAGCATCGCATCAGCAGCATCCCTATATCCTCTCTCAACGATTCCGCGCGTATATGCACAAAGCACGTGAGCGATAATTAGTTTTCATTTTATAAGCCTGCGTGAGAGTGGAAGCGCCCCACGCTCAGTGCGCGGGAGTATATAGCGAAGTGCCTTAGGTGACCCGCATTCCCGGTTAATTGTAATTATAACGGCCGGTAGTAGAGCAGCAGCAGTGGCGGCTAAATTTGGAATTCGAAATTCAAAGTATGCGCACGCTTTATCTGTGTATGTGTGTGTATGTGTGAACTTTAAATTTAATCGCGAATGCTTGCGGATGATAGGTGTAGGAAGTGTTTTTTTGCGGGGGTTTATGTAAAATGAATGCGTGCAGTGGAATTTATAAAGATGGTATACTGGTTTATGAATTTCGTTATATATAAGAGACGGTTATATTGAGCAGGGGTGAAGATGATGTGATATTTCTGTATACGATCTATTGTGTGTAATGAAAATGGACAAGCTTTAGTTACGAGAAAGTTAGCCAAAAAGAATCGTCCGCGGTCCTTGAACGTAGCACAGTTGACAAAAGTATATATAGATATATACATATCCGATACTCTTCTTCGTCCCCTCCATTTCGGATTTCGCGAGTATCTAACTTTTTGAGTGTACTTGGAAACAAGAGCCTTTATTTTCACTCGGCCGATTCGACAGTTACATTATTTCCCGTGAAATGTATCTAACTTACAATGATGTATACATTCTCGAGTTTGTATCTATTGAAAAATTTAACTGAACACTAACGCTTATATTGTTCATCAATCAATTTCACCATACTTATACTTACCTCATATCACTCGAGGGCCAATTACCTATGCAAAACTCATCATCAAGGTAAGCTTAAATACATAGTCATCACGTGTCAACAGTATATATACACATATATACAAACAAAAGCAACTGCATCGCTGTTCTTTTACTCTGTATTCCTCTGCAGAATATATAAAGTATAAAACTCTGCGCGTGCTTTGACGTGTAATAAAAAAGAAACTCTACTTACTACTACTACTACTGCTGACACGACGATGATGGGGAAACAAGAAAACATTGTAATTATCCGACGAGACGCGCGCGCGCTCTTTTTTACGACGCACGGAATATTGCGCGTAATAAATCACCGCGTGTGCGATATTAGCTACCGCGCGCGCGTCACGCGACGCATACCATGTATATATATATACTATTGCTTTCTATGTGCACGTGTACGCCTTGTTGTTGTTGTTTATTATTCGATGTATGATTCGCGACGCTTGATGGGGTTGTTTGATATATAGCGTGTGTGTTTTGAGCGAAGCTTGAGTTAATGAGGTGGTAATGAGAGTGTATATAGATTTTAATGCACGTGTATATGTATATAGCGGTTTGAAATTGAAACGGATTGGAAGTGAATTGAAATGAATATAGGGAATTTCTCAGGTTCTTGAGATCGCATATAATAGTTCTCGATATAATTATACGTTATCGTCGTATAAGACGATTTAAGTTTCAAAATTGACCCGAATCCCTTATTTAATAACCTAATTACGTACAAACATTTATTTGGAAAAATAATTATCTGTCAGGCGCCCCGTATATGTAAATACTATACTCAAATATTTTTAAGGGTAATTCCATTAATATTTGCAAAAGATACAGACATTCTAACATTATGTCGGTATGTTACATTACCATAGAAGATATGGTTATACGTTTATATTGAATATATTATAAATAGTAACCAAACCGATGGTTTTCTCTGTTGAAGTCAAACTAAAGTATATATATTAATTGGAGCATTTTATATGTATACACTTTATCTCCACTAATATTTTATATACGTCCCAATTACGGTAGGCCTTCATTCAGAACGACAAAAAAACCGCTCTAATTTAAGATCCTATCGATTCCGCATAAAAATAATCAACCCAAAAATCTTGTTCAAGTTTGCATTACATTATAACTTTTACCTACAATCAACCCTAGTCTCCCCCAAATTTCGTCATTTTCATGTACATTCCACAACCCGAAATCGTCGTCTTCCGTGGAACCTTAACGCATGCGAAGAAAAGACAAACCTCGCAATAAGACAATTCGGCGCGTCTGAAAAATGGATCAAGGCTGCTGCTGCTGCTGCTCGCTCGCCCGCTGGTGGTGATCCTTTTAACGGGCAATCGTAAAAAGCTCTCTCTCTCTCTCTGAGCATATTACTCTTTCGCGAATTTAAAAATAAATCCCGCGCGCGTTGATCTCTTTTCTCTCGCGAGGCCGGGAAAACAAGATGCTATATATATATGCGAACTCCGAGAGAAGATTGCCCATTGTGCTTTCACATAATTTCTATATGTAATTTTTATGGAGAGAAGCGCGCGCGTGTTATTATATACCTACGCTTTTTCAGTATACGAGAGTAGCAGGGAAAATTCATTTCGAATGTGCGGTGTATATAGGTTGGCTGAATAGCTCTTTCGCTCTCTATACCTTTTTTTCTTCTTCTTTTTGCTTTGTATGCTAGCGCTCGTATGAAAAAAGGCAAGATGTAATATATGAGAAAATTTTCAGTTGTATGAGGTGGTACGAGGAATATATATTATATTATACTATAATATATATGGTGTAAAATTAATTTTCCAAGGACGTTTTTGCGTATATGTATATGATTGGCGTGGGGTGCACGGACTGAAATTGTGTGAGACATTATAATATATAGATGAAAATTCGTTAGGTCTTTTAGCATAATTATTGTATGTAAATCAAGTTTAATGTTTCGCTGATGCTTTGCACTGCTATTACTAGTATAGGTTTATAATACGTATTATATACATTAATTATGGTTGTTGGAATGAGATTTAATGTTTTTATAACAAATCAGTTTAGAATTGTACTTCTTATAGAATATTTACAATTTTGTATAGTCACAATTAAAAATTCAAAAGCTACGAGATTGACGAATCCATCACACGAATTTTATTTAAAAAAAAAACAAGCTAAATCTAAACCAATTTTATACGTGCCAACCACATAATTCATAAATTTACACGAAAATTACACTCTCTCTATATGTAACTGGCATACAAACATCCGAACAAAGGCACGTGTCAAAATATCGAAGCACACATAATCCGCATCCAGCCTCCAATCTTGCAATTACGACATACCCTTCGAAATTGAAGCTCCCTCGCGCATACACACACCACGTGCTCGCACATATATCCATCCATCTTCTATATATACATATATACGAAACCTCTAACAACGTGCACATTCCAGAAGCATATACAGTCCACCCAACCTCCCAAAATGCAGAAATACCGTTCCTCGCGTAAACATCATACGCTACGTCGCCACAGCTCTCGCTCACTCACCCACACTATTCCCCTTTCAACTTTCATATACATACATACATATATATAAATGCACGTGTACACACGTGCTTCTATGTATAGACGAGGGGAGAGAGAGAAAGGGGAGGACTCGCTTCGGGGACCGAATTAATTAATGGCACGGTGACGAACGAGCCTCTCGCGACGCCGGCAGCAGCAGCAGCAGCAGCATAGCACGCCGGCGATCTCTCATTTAATCGAATATGAGATGAGAGCAGAGAGAGAGAGAGAGAGAGTGAGAGAGAGAGAGGCCTATACGCGAGGGCAGCCGCAGAGCGCGTCGAAATTAGAGCCTGGGAGAATTAGTCTAATTAGGACTCTGACGAGGCTATATACTATACTCGTTTGTGTATGTGCTATGGAGAAAAGGAGAAAAAATTCGCGTGCGCGTGCATAAGCTTGTTTATTTAGTTGCGCGATGTGGATGATGATGATGCGTTATACGTACGCATGGAGAGAGGCAAGGGTTTACTTTGGTCTTATATATTGGTGGGTGTATGAGTGCGTGCAGGATGGAGTATAGTAGAATGTGTAGTAGTAGTAGTGGTTTTAGATGGCAGTGGTTCTCGCCTGAGACGAGTAGAATGTATATAGAGAGGAACATAGATTTCTTAATAAATTAGCGGCAGATTTGATGTTTGATTTGCAGAGGATAATGCGGGGCAAAGGGATTGATTGTTGTTATAATTATATGACAACTGAAGTACTTAGAATCTATATTTTTATAATTGTATTGGTTGAATGAAAGAAGGCCCACAATTTATCTTCTTAAATTTATATTTACTCAATTGATGCTACTATACCCTTTCGCAATGAAAAACTCTCATATACGATTAAACACAATATTTGATCACATTATTCAATAAAATAAAAAGCCAATTGAATATATAAGCTCTAAAATTTCATTTGAATATAGTGTATAACACGTTGACGAATAGGACCAAAGATATACTTTTTTTATTTTATTTCAATTATAATAAAGAATTGGTAAGCTATTGAAAAATTTTTAAAAAACATCAGCTACACGTTTCCTTTTATATACGAAATTTGTATAAAACAAGCAAAGAAGTCCAGTGTAAACATCGTTCTATTGTAAGCCCTTATAAAATAAATAAGCGCACGTAACATATAAAACCAAAGAATGTTATTTAATTTCTAGTATTGCTATCGGTTCTTTACTTGCAAGGCGAACTGCTTAACTCCGGGTCATGAATTGGGCTCAAACTTCAAAGTTTTTATTTTTTTTAGACGAAAGTAGAGCAGTTTGTTGAAATATAACAGAAAAAATTTCTTTTGAAAAATGTAAAAAAAAAATAAATTAAAAGTTTATTTTTGTAGAAGTCATATTACTTGAATATTTAATTGATATAGTTTCGTAAACATTTAAGAAACCTTTCAAACGTCCTAACATGAATTCAGGAGTTCGGTATATTGTCTCATTGCATAGAACTTTCCCAAATGTCTTTTGAAAACAATTTTTACTTGGAAAACGCGAAATGGATTTTCATACCAAACCTTTACGCTATACCTCAACTTTAAATTACAATGCGAACCAACCACTCAACTTTCATTTCACCTGCACCCTTATATTTACATACACACCATCCATATCTGCAAACACCACTTCGGAACAAAACGTTCCCGAAAATTACATAATCCATATATATAAGCATTCGCGCAACCAACCATTTATATACACACACACATACCCTCAAACATATATATATATATACACTGTAACACGATGAATGCGCGCCTTGGAAGAATCGAATCGACTACTCCGCACGAGCGATAAACTCTTACCGGGGTTCGCTTGATTTACGGTTAGTTCTCCGGCACGCGCGCTTGCTTCTCGCGCTCGCTCAAAAATCGAAGACGCCACCGCCGCGTTGTATAGAGCGAAGGTCACAACGAGTGCTTGCACGCGATGTCCGGACACGAAGTCGACGCGATGTTTGTGAATCTCGTAGTCGATGATGAAAAAAAAAGAAGGGGGGAATTGTATAAGGGGTTGAGGATGTTGGTATAATGGAGAGGTATGAGTGGATCCGGATAGTTTTGGGTTAAGAAATATAGGATATCTTTTATATAGACCGTTGTTCGACGTAAAATAATTGTAAGAAAGCGGAAGTATTTAAAAAGAAATATGAGTAGTCGAAGCTTATATATGTGAGTAGGATTTGAAAAATTTCATATGATGAATAATGGAAGTGATATTTTATTAAGTTCATTAGAGAAAATTTAAAGATAAAAAACAGTGTGAAGATTTTTCGTTAATTTATAACGTCTTATTAAAAATTATGTCAGCTTTATATATACTTATTACTTCTTTGTGTAATAAAATTAAAAAGATCAACAAATATACCATCAACTCTAATGTTCTTAAATAAAACTTACAGCGCAATTTGGGCAATTCGGTCACGGATCTATAATTCAGCCTATTTTCCTAGTTTTAAATGTTTGAGGATCATAATCACTAAATATTTTCGGCAACTTTCATTTTTTAATCTCCTGCGAGTCGCGCGTTTTATACATAGTACGTAACGTAGTATAATATTTTTAACATAGAGATCATAGTATTACGTAATAATAGACGTGCTCCAAAAAATCGTTCTCTTTCTCCTTGGATTCCGAATTGTATCCTATAGTCTCGCGGTAATTTGCTCGTTCTTATATAAATCCACCTCAAAATCTTTTTCATAATTTTTTTTTTCTAACATACCTTTATAGAAATAAAAAATATTTCCGCTTTTATAGGTGCAGATAAATTACCTTAAAAATTACCTTATACATGAAAGAAAAATTAACAATAATAATTCAAACTTATGAAAATGTTAACAATATAGTATAACTAAAATATTCCATACAGTGCCAATATTCTTTGGATAACAAAACCAGTCCATTCAAATACGATCGCATATATACGACTATATTACCCTTTACCTATAGCGTAATAATAGCGTTCGGTAAAACATTTCCGAACCGCTCTATACCCACATATATATACACACACCCTACATGTACCCAGAGCGCGCAACTCGACATTATCGTGCTTAATTAACCTTCGGGCGATCTCTGTAACTGGCCCCCGGGTGGTCCTTCTACAATTGAACAAGCACCACACGTTGGTAGGTAGGTAGGTATGTGTTTTTTTTTCGTTTTCCCAGTGGTCTCCACAAATTGCATACTCCTTGCGATGGTTCCTTTTTTTTCATTTCGGACGTACTCATGAATTCGGGGTCTAAGGTTTTATTTTACAGCAATATACGCCTTGGTCGATAAATTTTAATTATTTTTTCGGGGTGAGGACGTGCAGAGTTCATGGTTGGAGAACAGGTATATAGCTGAGAGGATACCGATTTCTAGGAAAAATATTTTTGTCACTTATTTCAACGAGATCTTAAAATTAATCTCCGCAATTATGTTGATAAACTATTACAAACGTATGGAAAATATGATGTAACTGCTCTATCCTCTAATTAATTGTAGTTTACTTATAAAAACTACATTTATATATTTCTGTAAAATTATAATTTTGTAATATTTTTACAATTTAATTTTTCATAAAGAGAATAAGATAAATTTTGGGTATAATTATACATTTCCATTATTAAATTATAATAAAGTAAAATAAATTAGCTGAACAATTTCTAACAGTGAATCTCTCAATTTGGCAAGAATGTATTATTAAACACAATGAAAAATAAAATTCTTAACATACACATAAGTATATTAAATTCTCTTATCAAAAAGAACTGATAAAAACAAATGATTGATCTAACTTTCCTATCATGAAAATAAGTCATGATAAAATAAACTCATTCATAAATATTTTTAAACTGCAAATACCGTTTTTTTCTGATTGTAGAAAATATATTATATAAACTAATTAGATTCGAAAACATATCTTCCTGGATGTATTACCAATAATTCATCAAAATTCTAAAAAAGAAAATTTTATTACAAGTTTTTTTAATAACAATAAACAATTAATTATCTACAAGTAAACTTATTTATTCCTTTGAACTTTTTTCTGATGTTGAACTCTCTTTTTCTTGTTCTTTGGTCAAAAGTGCACTCGTAATACCAACTTTCTTCAATTCTTCAATAAGTTCTCCATTCTGGTGCATTTGTAGAAGAATATCGCAACCTCCAACGAAGTCACCATTAATAAATACCTGTGGTATTGTAGGCCAATTTGAAAAATCTTTGATACCTGAAAATGAAAAAATAAATAATGTAATTCAAGAAACTTGTCACAAATATAAATACTTTCAAGCATCTTAAAATATCATGATCCAATTAATGTAAATCATCTACTCTTAAAAGAATTGTTATATTAATACAGAAAAGAATATGCATTTGTATCCATAAATTAAATAACAAGATACAATTTCTTTAATTTAAAACTTTTATTTGAAAATAACAAAATCTTATTCAACAAGTGAAATAAATTAATATAATTTACATAATTTCATACTATGATAATACAATATTCAAATAAAAAACAATTACCTTGTCTAAGATCTTCATCTTTAAGCACATCATGTGCATCGTACGTAACTCCATGCATCCTCATGATCTGTACAACAGCATTACTGAAACCACATCTGGGCTCCTGCGGGACACCCTTCATAAACACCACAACTTTGTTTTTCTAAAATCAAAGCAAATCATTTTATTACATGATGATTATGAAATGTTTCATAATATTTTCTGCATGCCGTGAATTGCCGGTTTCTAAATAAAGTATATATACATACTTTGATCAATTGTTCTATTTCCTCTGGTTTTGTCGCGAAATTTCGCACAAAAGTAGCAGCTCGTCGCGAAATTCTTGCAGCAAACATTTTGTACAACTTTATTTTAAGCACTTTACAAACAAGTCAATAATATTAAAATTGTGCGCACACCGATAAGCTGTACTGTATTATCTTATGTATTTTTCGTGGTTAGGAAAGTTTTTTAGGTTAGGTTAGTCCATTTGTAAAATATTTTTGGCGCGAAATTCAATTTAAAATCTACTCTTTTTACAGGAAGGAAAAATTAATCAAACAAATGTTAGTATAAAAAAATAGGAAATTTATATTACCAGTATTTATACAGTATTTTACAAGATATACAAGTCACTTATTGATAAAAGCGTAATATCACCATACAAATTGTATTTTGTACTAGATTTTCAGTAGTATATTTACACTAACACTGTAAATGTTACTACATAATGAATGTTACACATTTAAGTGTACAGTAAACATTTACACAGTAAATGTTACTACCATTTGTTTAAAATATTATTAGTGTATGATTTTGATGCACAGTCTTGGAATTCATAATCAGAATCACCCTTAGACTTTTTGGTTTTATTGATGTTCAAGTGATAGGCTTCAACTAAACACACTTCTTCATACAAGTCTTGAGTTGGCATTTCAACAATATCTGCACATTCATTTAAAAGCCACAAAAAATTCTTAGGAAGCTCTTTTTCAAACAACTCAAAATTTTTTCCCTTCACTCGACTAAAAATACAATGATACATCCAATAGTCTCTAAAAGGCCGATGAAGTATGTCATTGTCAGTTATTGAAAGATTTTCAAGACCAATTTGACTTGCAAAATGGCTATCCTCTAGTATTGAAATTTCAGGCAACTCAAAAAATTGAGATGAAATCTGAACATCATCTTCAGAATTATTTTCATTATAATTTTCTTCATTTGTTTTTTTCAATTCTTTTTTCTTGGGTTGTATTTTGGATACAGTTTCATCTGTACTTGATTCATCAGAACACTCATCAACAATTCTTCTTCGACTTGCTCTTAAATTTCTATCCGTATGTTTTACAAATTTGCCTTTTTCATCTCGCACACGTACATACTTTTCTTTTGATTTCTTTACAATTAATATAGATTCCTTTTCATGATTATATAACTTAAGATTGTGTACCTTTGCAAAATTTTCATTAAGCAAACATTTATTATCAACCCATTCTGTTTCCTCTTTTTCTGAATATGTGTCTCTGTTTCCATTAGATATGTTCAAAGGATCTTCATCCTCAGAACCACTGTCTTCTGGAATATTAAGCCGTCCATCAGGTAAATATTGATCAAAACCACTATCTTCTTCGAAATCTAAAGTTTCATCAATTTCTGGAATCTTGTTACAAATGGTAGTATAGCACTTCAAGTTATCAAAATTAACTTTCAATTTACAGGGCCGATTTCTGTGTGCATAATCCAACAAATTTTCACATTTAATTTTACTTTTATTTTCATGTGGGGCAGAAATTTCTAATTTAACAGATTCACACATTTCAGTTGAAGTTGGTAGTCTAGGCTGCTCAAATGGGGGAACTATTTTTTCTAAATAGTGCAAACTATGATCTGCAACATCAAGCTTAATTCCACACTGAATAGCCAGATCGCAAAGACTAAGAGAAAAAAATTTTAATTAGTGAAATTAAAAAAATTAATCAACTATTATAAGTAATTAATTTATTTTTTATTAACTTACTGATCTGGTTTTGTTATATATCCAATTTTAGTTTCTTCAAACTTTGTTCTCATAAAGCCAGGCATCTCGTAATTTTCTTTATCTAACTCATCTATATATGATTGCAGTGGAGTCAATGAAGGACTAAACACTTTCATTTCACTCATTGGACTTGTATTATAATTTATTCCGTCTATAATTTGAGTCAATGCATCTGCAAGATTTTGTGGTATTACATTTGCACGACATGTGAATTCAGGTGGTTCAGCATCCCGTCGTGATTTCATTAATCCCATCCATCTGAGATACAAATGTGATAAACCTCCACGTTCAGGATCATACTTTATTTTAGATGGAAAATGTACAGTTGCTAAAATAGTCTTACGACCCTCAAGATAACCTTGCCATTCACAGAAACTAAACAATCTTGATGCACTTATGCGTTTATCTTGTGCTATTCTATTTAAAATTAAAAGTATATCATTTAGATAATATAAAAATAAGGATTATACTATTATTTCGAATGGTTTATTACCTATTAATTTTTTCCGCTATTCTGCTGATTTCTTTCTCAGTGATATCATCTAAACCAAAAAGTGTCTTCATAACAACTATAATATAAGCCATGGCTCTACCTTCATAATTAGGTATTAATGAAGATTTTGGTGTAAATTCCATAACTGACGGTGATGATAGAAATAGTCTTTCTGCATACAACTGAATACCTCCTGTAATTAATTACATTTATTGTATTATAAATTATAAAATTTGTGATTCTTTTCATTTCTCAAAGTTTAATTTTTTTGTTTTTATTGAAAAATAAGCTCCAGATATATTCTTACTTGGTAAATTAAGATCTTGACAATATCTTCTTATTAAACCTAAAAAGTCAGGTTTACAAAGTTCATTTATATTTAAAAACTTTGCAATACCAGCAGTAGTTCTTCGTAACCCTTTATGTGTTACATCAGTATTTTGCGTTAAAAGATTGACATCACTTTTCGATAATAATATTTCTGGTGGCAGCAAGTGATCTAATTTGTAATATGAAAGATGACATTCTCTACTAAATCTATAACACAAAATTACTTATATGTAATATTTTATGAGATATAGGAAGAAATGAAGTAAAAAGTAAAAATAACCTTAACATATCAGATAAGTAAATATCTTCATTATGAATTCTCAAAGCCAAATAAATTATTGACCAAAGTTTTGAAGGTGTAAGACAATCTGGACCTATGGCATACTGAGTAGTAACATGTTTTTGGCGGTAATTGAATCTTTTAATACGTGGAATATTCTTGGACAATGCTTTTACTTTTTTAGTTTCCAACTTTGCTTTCTTATTAAAACGTATCCTACAAAGAATAAGTATGTATACAAAACTTATAAATTTATTAAATAATTTAGAATAATTAGTTATTTATATACCTAATTTTACTAGTAGACCCTTGGCTATTGCTTGATTTTAAACTATGTAAACTTTGATTTAAAGAACTTAAACCATCAGTATCAGAACTAGCTTGATTTTGCATATATTTGTCATACTCTGATACAACTAGAAGTCTCTAAAAAAAAGCAATAATAATATAGATTAAACAATCATAATCTAGAAATATTTATTATAACAGATGAACTTACTTTGCTTCTACTTAATGCTTTTGTCGAATTACTTGTCTCACTCATAAAACTATAACTGATTGAAGAAGCACTAGTAGTACTGGTTTGCTTTTTTCTTCTCCTCCTCTTCCTCTGCTGTATTTTACCATAGATGATTTCTGCATCTCTGTAGATAAGTTATTATATTAATATTTCAAAATAAAAAATAATTTTAATAAAATATATCTTACTTCTTATGAAATCGACGAGCCATTTTTGGCACACACTTTTTGGTTTTAGACGTAAATGCAACTTCTAATTTTGTTAAATAATAAGTCCATAACTGTAAAACTGTAAGTTTGATACTGGGATCTGCTCCAGCTTTAATAATTTGATCAACTAGTCCAATAAGCACTAAATTATAAAGTTCCCAACTTGTCCATCCAATAATATCTAAAACAAAAATATTTATAAATACAAATCTACAACATAAGGTATTACAATAAAACTATCTACCACATAAAATACTAAAATACCTTTTTCTGTCTTTTCCGCCCGAATTTTAATTTTTCGTGTCCTAGTTGTGGGATCATATTGAGCTTCGTAAACTTCCACTCTAATATCCTAAAACAAAATAATCATATAATTATTTTAATTCGCAGAAACCAGGTGTCAAAAAAAAAGCTTGTAAACTTACATCGTTTTGTGTTTGACAATTCCCGCACAAATAGTGTCCGTCCTGTACATAAAAATCGGTGCCATTGCACAATGCACATCTCTGTGTGTTTTGTGTTTGAGAAAATAGATTATCCATCGTGCAAAAATATAATTTAACTTTTATTTACAGTTTTGTGCAAAAAAATTTTGCACGCACGTGGAGTCAGGTGTTCTAACCCATAACCTGACGACAGATGTTGTTGTCATCGCATATAGACGCATGTCTGAGGTTGGCGGTTGCCCGTTGCCATGGTAATCGAGCAGGTTTGCCAATTTCCATTTCGCGAACTATTTGCACATATTTGGCGCGAGTATTCAAATAGTGTAAACGAGATTTTAGTTTAAGTGCACAATTCATTTAATTATCTCACTGTTTAATGTAAAGATTACTTTTTATACATAAGTATAATAATTATACTAATTAGAGATATAACAATAATAGAGCAAAATCCATTTTTTAATTTATTATTATACAAGTGAGTTCTAAAATATTCATACTTTAAAAATGTTACGTTACTTTATTAAATAATTATTTATTGTAGAATTCTTTTATTTATAGTTTTCAATCGTTTATAAAATATATAAATCGATGCTCAAGATCCTTGAAACTGAAAAACTATTACTAAGTACGTCGTCATTGTACCTACAATCTATATTAAAAAATATATCAAAATAATAAATTTTCTATATTTTAAAAATACTTACCGATATTAGTAAAGATTGGTGTAATGAGAATAAATTAAAAACAGAAAATTCAACTTTCATATGTATTAAATAATTTGAAAATTCGTTTAACTGGAAATAAATAAATAAAATTATAAGTGAAAAATTGTGTAAAAAAGAGTTGCAAAATATCGGTCCCTATTCTTTCCATCAATTTTTATGCTCTTATTGCCGCTAGTTTTATCTTTCTTAAAAAAAAAAAAAATTAAAAAAAAAACGAACTTTTATTAAAAAACAATTAATATTACTTAATAATTTCAGAACGAAAAGTTTCATTTATCGTAATTCTTAAAATGTGTCCTTTTCAAAAAACCGAGGACAATTCATTCTCAAATTTTATTTTGTTCTGCTATTATATAAATTATTTGCGTTATATAAACTATTAAGTTTAAAATTTTCTGTTCTTCACTTTTCTGTACATATATTTTTTATTTACAAGAAACTCGAATCAATTTTGATTCTAAATGAATAATATCGCTTCCGAAGGAAATCCCAGATATAGTATTATTAATAGTTCCTCGAGAAAATCTTAAACATAATCATATACCTGAAGCAAATTCATCATATCATGATTTATTGCACTTATCATTAAATCATTCTATTCCTGAGTAGAACAATTATATTGCTGGTACTTTTTCACATAATAATTCAACTGAAGATGTAAATGAATTAGACGATTAGGTGAAGATGCAATGGTCAATAGCCATTATAATTGCTTTAACCCAGTTTTATCCCATACACACACAATTAGCGCGTGCGCGCGTGCCCGCATTTACTAAAACATTATTTTAACAAAGTGTTTACAAAAAATTGTTGTTTTGCGAGTTATTCTATTTACCCTTGTCAATTTAAAAAATGACCTTATTTCTACATTGATCTTACTTTCATCACTTTTATTTATTTAGGGAATTTCACAATATTAATCAACGTGTTATTTAACTTATTATCTTTTACTTGAATATTACTCGTGATGTATACGGCAAAATAATTCTTATTTAAAAAAAATATTGATTTCTACTTAGAGTCGTCCAAACGTCAACATGTACTACCAATTCTATAGATTGGGCCCAGTTCAATGGTATATTGAAGTCAGAGACTTCAACGTTCAAGTCAGGCTACCACCAACCGTCGATATATATGGATTCTATTTTTTTATATATTCTTCGACATTACGTTGTATAAGAAGTATTGCAGAATTTTAATTATCAATTAATTTATGGTCATAATATTTGGATGTTTAATATAGAATGGAAAAATGGTAGTAAATTTTATAAATTTTTGTATGCTACCAAGATTTAAAACATATGTCAAAAATATTAAAATTATTATTAAATAAAATATTAAATTAACCTTGTAATATTAGTTCAATAAAATAGTATATAAGTATATTGTATATGCACGTAACGACATTGATCCGATACTGACATACATATTCTCACTAGAAACGTTTAATGACCAATACCATAGTAAGACTCTTCCCCTATACACATATGAAATTCAATAGAATATTATACTAAATACATATATTTTATATACCTTCTCTGCAATTTTCTTATCTCTGCAATCAATTAAACAGTCGTGTATTATCAGCCCTGTTTTCTTACTCTATATGACATTGATATAAAAATTATACAATTCAACTTAATACGTAAATATCCAGCAAAAATACAGCAGTCCATTCTAGTAAATTATAATTACCTCACTAACTATAGCTTTAATTTTTTTTGACCCTCTAGCATCTTTTACATAGGAATTGATATTGTCCACAATGTGCTCGAAATGTTTTCCATGAGAAATAGAAGGCGAAGGAGTAGAAGTAGACGCAGCACTTTTCCGACGCGCAGAGCCACGCGCTAGAGCGCGAGGACTACGTCCGCCTCGTTGCCTACATATAACCTTTCATTTTCTATCACGGATTCTTTAAAATGTATTGAATAATATTTCATTAGTTATTTTATAACAAAATAAACTAT
>JAWWEQ010048330.1:0-16041 GCA_035583055.1 Torymus tubicola | reverse complement strand
ATACACGCGACAACGCTCTGCCTCCAGCTTGATCTGTAACCCGATCCGTTTCCTCGACTCGCTATTGCTGCCTTTTCGTTACATAAAGCCGGCGACACATCCTGGGAGCCGTCGCCGCCACCGCTGCTGCGTGTATAGCTCCTTGTTTTTCACATCGGCCGCCGCTGCCGCGGGGAAACGTGAAAACTGATATCATGCGTTGCGAAAGGACGCAAGCGGTAACAGGTGCACGACGGCAGTGCAAGGTCGATCGACTTACGAAGAAGGAAAGAAGAAAGAAAGAAGAAGAAGGAGAAGGTGGAGGAGAAGGTGGAAAGAAGAGAAATTAAGATAGCAGAGGTACTGGCTTCTGTGCGTGCTGGGGTGGCTCGTTTAATCGCCTAGCACCATTTGAAATCAGTACTACTCTTCTTAAAGATACGTCGGTTATGCTGTTGCTGCTGCTGCTGCTGCTGGTTTGATGTGTCATGACGTACATGAGAGAAGGTATATTATTATATATGGTTTTAGTATATTAGTGTTTTATGGGTATAACAATGATTTTTGTTGATGTTTTATAAGCGATAATATCTGAAAATATAGATGTAAATATGGAAGATTTAATGTGTTTTGATTACTATATACTTGAGATTTTTGACATTATTTTTATTTCAGCAATAGATTAGTTTTGTACGGTACTGTATCAGTGAAGTATTGTACATATATTTTTAATTGAGGCATAAATGGATCAAGGTAAAACAGATTAATATACTAAGGTTCTAAATGATGGTGTCCAAGGATCGTCTAAAATATCATATAGCTCCCAAAGAAGTTTATATAAATTATAGGTCAATTGAAATTCTGTAGTTAAGCAAAGTTTAATGAAACATTTAAAATTAAATTTAAAATGTTAATTAAACAAATTAAATGTTCGGATATTAAAACCACAATCAAACTAGTTGAATTTCTATAATAATTACAAATTAAATAAGAATCCGTAAAAATAACTTTGTTCTAAATTTAAGATGTTGTATGAACTTATATTTTTTCATAAGAAAACACAAATCATAATTGTAATTTATAAAATCGACTAAAATTTTAAAGCTAAAGATTTCAATGTGTCTAAAGAATTTTGAAAATCTTTGTAAGTAACCAAATATAACGGTATTAAAATTAAAAATTAAATTACATTTGAAAATAATTATAAAATATAAAATATAATAATCATTCCTAATTCAAAGTTGTAAAAACTAAATTATCAAATGATAAAAAGAATAAAACACCATGTTTGTGTACAAAATATAGCTTTTTATTTAAAAACATATCGTTTTATGTTTATAAATATAAAACTACGGGATATCGTTGGGATGCAATAAAGGTCATGAGTAAAAATAACAAGACGAGCGCATTTGCGTTTAAAGTGATACAGGAACGTTCGTTTTTATTAAGACTCGCGTCTCGTTTCTCCGTCCAACGGACGACGCATCAATTACACTCGAATAACGTGCACAATATATATATAATCCGTTGTCGCGGCTCATCGCTTTTTTTTCAAATACAAACAATCAATTGATAATATCAGCTATAATTACAAATTACAATTGCTTAACTTCGTACAGTGTATAAACCTAGCCTTACAATCTCGTCTCTTTTTTTTTTCTTTCGATTAATTTATTCATTCGATCGCCGCTTGCGGTTCACCCTATGCTACATATTACAGGAGAGAATGGAGTGTGATAAAATATGAGTAGTCTTATCCTTTTTTTTTGCATATACCAATATTTTGGTAAATTTTTTAACGCAATAATCTCCTACGAGATAATGTATATGAATAAAAAAACAAATTCTCATCTTCTTAGATGAAAAATTTTTCAGCTCCACACGATTCCATTTCAGTATCGTGTATACACATATATTGCAACCACAATCGTACTTAAATCCAGTACAACTATACAATAATTAAAAAAAATCGTCGCATCGTTCTTAACAAATACAATGATCCTCCCCATTCTCTCCTCCCTATTATTGCAACTCTGCGAGGAATAAGAACGAAATACTAATCGAGCGAAGAAAAAAAAATTCATAAAAACAGAAAGAAAAAAAAATATTACACGAATGATACACAATATAATATAGCAGTATGTATAATTATACAAATCGTTCAGACACAAAATCCGCCGAGAATCCTTATAAGCTAACAATAATATTATTAATAATAATAATAATACAATATAATATAATATAATAATAAAATTAATTAATCATAACAGGATGAATAAATAAAACGAAGTTGAGCGCGCGTGAAACCTAAGTTTCTCTGCACTCCGGTGGTGCGTCTATGTACAAGCGTTCGAGAGAAATATTACTCTCTCTCTCTATTTTTCCACAGTCCCTCTCACTCTCTATTATCCTCTTCTTTTTCTTGAGAGAGTGAGAGAAACACGAATACGTGTGAATGAGCGAGGAGATGCGGTGATTACTTTTTGTCGCGAGATAGATGAGTTTCTTGTTTTGCATAAAAGTAGTATAGGTAGTAGGTAGATAAGGTAGGTAGTAGTAGTAGAGAGACGTGAGCGCGCACGTATGTATGTGTGTGTTTGCCAAAAGCAGAGCACGCGGGATGATGATGACGATGATGATAGGAAGATTATGTGGAATCCTTGCCTCGACTGGTCGCCTGCAACCTCGTCCAGGTCTCGCCCAGTGCCTTTGCGAAGTGATCGTCCACTGAAATCATAAAAGAATAATATGGTAAGTATATATATATGTATTTTTGCTTGGTTGCAATGTGAGCTGTGTGTTTGTTTTTTTACGGTTGTTGTTACTGGGTTCGTCTATTCACAGACGTTATATACACGATGATTGTTCGTGATAGATGAATATTTTTTTGTACTGCGATAAGGTCTACAAATATTTACGAATTGTGTTGCACGATATTATGGTATATATTGAAATTCAGTGTAAACATCGATGATTGTGAAGCGTAATTATTGTTTTTGAAATTATTTTTCTAAATTTCTAATTTTCTCTCTCATGGTTTGGAAAATAAACATTTGGACCAAAATCATTATAATGCAAATTCTTTTACGCTTTCTTTTCTCTCTTTCTTTTTCTTATCTATCGTTATTAACAGATAACAATAGGTAATTGAATGTTGCCTTCTTTGCAAGTATGATCTTAAAGTGTTAAATTTATCAGTACCTGCAATCTCCATTTACAGAAATTAAAAATATCATTGGAATACTTCAAAATTATTCTTTTAATATTGTCTACAATCGCGAAAAATTCCACTCGAGGATAAAAAATATTTACATCAAACTGTCGCAAGCCCAGATTAGATTTTGTATTAAATATACAATCAAACGGATAATATAATGCCACTTGACACATACCAGAACTGACATGCAGTGAGAAAATGAACGACATAGATAAAGTGGAGATATACATATATCTTATATCTCTGTTTTATATCAAGAAATTTTCATCAATAAGTTATAAGAACAAACCACATACATTCCTTCAATTAAAATTCATCTAAATCAGTAATAATTTTCAATCAATTACACAAAAAAAAACAATTCCTTTGTCATAAAAATCTACCACGAGGACCCCAAAAGTTCATTAATTATCCTCGTATTCACAAATTATGATTTTACAATTGAGCTTTCCTATAAACCACAACCAATCTTATATATAAGCAACAACGAGACCCACCACTGAGTCCGGTTTCCTTGTCGGTCGTCGTAGCGTTGAAGACCGCTGCATAATCTTTAAGACCAAGCGAACGCTTAAAATGTTCATCGATGGCAGGGTCGCTTGCCACCCCAGCGGTCCTCATCCCCGTACGTTGGCCTCGCGTCGCTGCCGATGGCGTCATACTCGCTGTCGGCGTTACCGCTGTGTCCTCTGTCGTTGCTCCTGTAAAATTAAACGATGAAAACATTAGCATTACATACATTGAATTTAACGAATAAAAGGATGTTGTTTTCGTGAAAAAAAGGAATATATAATGACTTTGGTATTTTGTAATCTATAATCTCTCGCGTATAAGATATATACTTGTAACAGACCTGCACTATCGATGTATTACAGCGATAGGCGAGTACACACTTGACACGTTATCATTGACACACCTCAATCGCTAAGCACGCGCGCGCGCCGGGGGAGAGAGGATTTCATTAACAACAATGTTTCATTCACGAATTTTTCCATTAGGTAACGATTCCGTTTATGGATAAACATACAGTACATATTATTATATACAATTATCTCGCGATGAACATTTTTTATGTTATGTCGTTATGCCTCGAAGCCACAGATATGATTAAGTCCACTTTTCAAGTTTCCGAGAAAAACAGGGTTTAATGTTCAAACTAATATGTAAGATCGGAAGAAAGAAAATAGGGCGCGATATTGTGCTAGTCAATTGACACACTCAAAACACATATTTACACAGTGGTATGAGTAGGTTATACATTTTCTGTTGCATTAGAAACGAGTAAGAATTGAAAAGTGCTATTCTCGTTCGATTTCGAGTATATTCTTTAATTTTAACCAATAAATTATAAAATTAGCAATTGTTTAACGAATTTTTATTACTTACACAAGAATATTCCTATTTTTCTAACATTTCTATTAAGTTTACGACCATTTGACATACTGCATATTTTAAACAGCGCAAAGGATTTGGAAAAGAAGTGATATATATATATATATATATATATATATATACTAGAATTTTAAAAATTATCGAAATTTAATCTAGCTATTGTGCATACTTTATATGAAATCATGTTTATATTCAATTAGAATGAATAAAATACATCACAACTACAATAAACCATAAAATGATATGGACTTATGTCGTTATGCCTCGGAGCCACAGATATATAATTAAGATATATTTATAGCTGATGTATATATAATATATCTAACTGCGCGGTACATTCTCAAAATAACGAGCAATTCTCGACAAAGATCCCAATCAACATTCTCCGGATTATCACTTAATTACCTAACCGCGTATGTGCGTACGTGCGTTACTATATACTTGCGTGAGCTGAGCACGAACTAACACACCGCGCCAGCAACTTTTTTTTTCTTTTACAAGACACGCACGCGCGAAACAATTCGAAAACCCCTTTCACTTGATTGAACGGCATACCGATGGTACAAAACATGGTTGGTGTAATACTCATCCCTCTTCGATATATATATATCGGTGTTTTTTGCGCGCATTTTTTCGATTGAGATTAATGATTTTAGGCGAAGAGCACGATTGTTTGAAAATGAGAGAGTTTGTTATTAAGATGTTCATTATAAGTGTATGGAATGTCAGTGTTGTGCGATCTTAAAGTCATTAATTACATTCCATTCCATATTAAGTATAATATAAAGCACAGAATTGAAAATTTCATAGTCTTTGAAAGGCAATATGATCTACTTAATATCTTATATTACAAGATTATAAGTATTAAGAATCTATTAAAAAATTGATAAATTCTAATAATAAAATTATTGATAATTAAAAATATATATATATAATTAATATTAATTTATATTCTGTAGCTATATCGCGATATCAATTGATTAATAACACTAGATTAATTTCATTAAAAAAAGAAAAAATTCTTAAGAATCCATAGTATCAAATTCATAATATTACATATCACCAGATAAGCAAATTTGTATTGTTAGATATTTATCGATGTAATATTTTAATTTCTGAGTATTAATTAATTAATCATAATATCAAAGCCAGTTTAATGCCACTTGCAGACAGTGAATTTTCATTTAACATTGTATCAAATTCAAATCATCTCTCGTCTAAGATTATTCAAAAGAACATTTAAACGTAATCAAAAAATTTTCACCCTCCAAATAATATATTTCGATCGTATTTAATTTTTTCAAAGCAGCAAAATATACGTAACAAGATCTTTCACAACTACGCTCTAACAAAAGTTACCAAAATTAAAAATCTATCAACTACGCACCCTATATACATATATATACACAACGTACCGGTAAGGAACTCAGCACTGCTTTCTGGCTGATGTGGCGCGGCAGTCGTAGGTACAATTACACTCGGCCGACTGTGGCGATCATGGCTCTGTCCAGCAGCTGCACCGCCGCTGCTGATGCTGTGTGCTGCTGCTGCTGATGCACGCGACGCGGCAGACGTCGACGATGCGGATGAGGATGACATGTCCAAAGCTTCGCTCTGGATTGGGTCACGCCTGCGTTCCTTACGCCAAGCGCTGCTTGGTTTACGGTGTAGGCTTGTCGCCTTTGGTCGTTCTTCTGTAATTTGAGAAAAGTAAAGGTTAAGGTTTTTTGTTTGGTTTAGGTAATGAGGTAATTGTATATAAGGTGTAGTGATAATTATAAAGTGTAAAAAAAAAAGAAAAGCACTCATAAGTTCTGATATCGTTAAATATAGAATTTTCATTGTTGTTTAGTTGTCGAGAAGTATTTTTTTCTTCTTCTTATGAAAAGTTGTTTGTAACGGTAAGAATTCGATAACTAAATTGTTTGTTAATCTGAGAATTTGTAAAATTAGAAGAACGTCAGAATATGACACACCTTTTTATAAGCTAATCGAAAATGAAGAATTTCGTGATGCTGCGGTACAGCGTAAATGAAAAAAATTCTTTTGAAGAACGATAAATAATAATACTAATAATAATAATAATGAAATATAAAGTATTTCACAATGATAAAAACCACTCCTTGACGATTTCCAGCTCGAACATTGGAAAAAATGTACGTACATATTATACGTATGTTTACTTATCAAACAAAATTTCCTCCAATAAATTTAATATTTAGAAACCATATCTGTTTTACGTTCGATTTACTTTGCATTGAGACCATATAGTACATATGATACGAGCATATAATATTTTATAATATAAATTCCTTTAATTTCTACGCCGTTCATGCACCAAGTTTTTCCTCCGAACTCTGTATCACGCAAGTTGCACCGCATGTGAAATGAAATTATAACTTTTATGTATACGCATTCGTTTCAGTGTATATAAATAAATAATAATCCCTCTCTTTCTTATTCCCCTTATATATATTTATTATCACACTGTTTTTATTCAAGACCTTCACAATATCGAAGAAATCCATTATTGGTAACTGCAAAACGTGAATCATCATTTTACGCATAACCAATATATATTCAACCTATAAATCATCCTGCAAAAACTAATAAATAATTTACCATTCCTATACACACACACACATACACATATATATTTACACACTCACAAAAAGCGGAAAATGTTAAACGAATGGGCTCCGCGCTATCACTCGAACCCCCGCACGTGAGTATTTGTTTACCTCACGCACACTCACATACATACATATACATATGCACCCGATCTTTTTTTACGCGAATAAATTAATCCGTACTCTCGCGATGACTATCTCTTTCGCTTCGATTTTTATCGCTCGCATCGCGCGAGTATTATTTAATATACAGCGCGCTTCATTAGCCACGGCGACGCGACATACTTAGATTGCACGATATATTATATGTATAGATCGATATAAAAAGACAAAAAAAAAAAAGAAAAGGAACGTGGGGCGCCAATGTCGCGTGTATAGCTCTTTTTTTGTCCTGAGAATGGGGATTTGACCTAGTCGTATAATGATATAAGGTGTATGCGGTATTGATGATGGCTTTGGACATATTGTTTTTGTGGAACCGCGTGAAATGAATGTCAGGTATGTAATGACCATGCGACAATTGGAAATCGCCGAGCTTTCAGTCATTGGAATGTTATGACAAATACGTGGTATTATAAATAAAATTATTTTTCCAAGCTTGGCCGAATTCTTAAAACCTAGATATAGTTAATCTAAATCTCTTTTTAAAAAGTAAAATCTTTCTGTTCTAAGAACCGTTTGAAATTGCAAAACATGTAATATATATACAGAACATGATTCACCCCGAAAATTTAAATACCTAATAACTCGGAATGACATATACGAAAAAAAAAGAAATTTTCTCGCAGTCTCGCGAAAACCGTAATAATTTACCGCGACGACGCAAGTGAACAAACACAAGTCTTTGCGTTTACAAAGTGTCTGTAACGCTGCCATTTATATATATATATATATATATATATATACACCGCGGTCTTCTATAGATACTTGGAATCCCGCTCATACCTTCAAATTCAATCACTTGTGTACATAGATAATAAATATGGCCCACCCACGTATATATACATACAATATATATACACACACAGACGATCGGTAAATTCCGTCTGCACTCTGCGTGCGATCATCTCTCTCTCTCTGCAAAGTACATTTTTGGACTTCCTCTGCGCGCGTCTGGCGCTATATATATTATAATCTCGAGTGCGTATATATACGAGTAGTCGAGAAGCGGAAAGATATATTTATTGCACGCGCCCCGCTTTTATCACTTTAAGACTCGAGGGATAAATATATATAGATTGATATTGTTTCCTAAAAGTCAATCTAGATCGTGGAATCCGAGCGATTTTTCACCGTCGAGTGCGCGACGGATTAATGTATATATTATACATATATAAAAGATAATAGAGTATAATGTACGAACGATGGAAGTTATTTTAAAATGCGCGAGATACGAGGAATCTGTGCGTATATATACATATATGCGATTGACGTATACGACAATGATGGTTCATGGGTTTTCAGATTACACGTAATTCATACTTTTAAGGGGATAAGGCACGCTCCGGATTTTCGAAATTCCAAATCATATATATATATACACCAACAAAGAACCATCGAATAGCTGATCATTGAAATTCTTTGGTATATACATGGTTATCCGAAGAATCCTACGTATGCGCATAACCGAAACAGGAAACGCCGCAGCTTGAACAAAAAAAAAACACCATCACCCACTGCCACCGCCCAAAAGGAGAAGAAAAAAGTAAAGAACCGAACGCCACACCTCCATCCTCTAATTAATATCTCATTACCGAACCATCCACTCTCTTTCTCTCTCGCTCTCCTCCATTCAGAAAAATCTCCATCTCTGTCTTGCTCTTCCAAGTCAACGAGCCCTTCGGTCTCCTCTCTACCCCTTCCACATACACATACATACATATATATAGGCTGTGTGTATGTGTATATGTAATGGAAAACCAGTCCAGTTCCCAGGACGACGAGCGGCGGTGGTGGCGGCTGCTCGCGCGCGCGAGGCACATACACACACAGGAAGTGCGTAATAGCCGTGAGAGGCAAACAGGTTTTCGGTGAGCGGAACTCGCGGAAAGATGAATGGACCGAGAGAGAGAGAACGAACGAACGCGCGTCCCTTTCCTCCTTTTGTTCCAGGTATATATATATAGGCACAGAAGAGAGAAGATCGGACGCGCGGATGGGCAGAGAGAGAGAGAGAGAGAGCAAATCATCGGACGAGATCAGGGGATTCGGTTTCGTGGATCGAAAAGAGAGGATGTGTATGGGGTGGTATATAGTTAATGAAGAGGTTGTAGAGAGGGGGTTTGAGAGGGAACTCAGGGGAATTAGTTGAGATTGGTAAAATGCTTGAGCATTATAAAAGTTCGGTGAAATCGGAGATAAGGGGTGTGGGAGAGTTTTGAGATAAGGTTTCGAGTAGAATATGCAGTGCTATACTAATCGATGTAGTATATATTACTCAATTTGTTAAATTTTATTAAATTCCCTTTTTTGATAAATTAATAAATTAGACACCTTTTGGAGTATACACAAATAGCTTGAAATACCCTTTCTTATATACATGCGACCATCATGCTCTTATTAATAAGACATAAGTATATTATAAAAAAAAAATGTAAAATTAGATTTCGGTTGAAATTCCAAATAATAATATACGATGTCGCTGCTATGAATAAAAAATGACGTTTAAATAAAAAAAAAAGCAACAGTATACTGCTGCATCCCAAGAATCGCAACTCAAGCGCCGTGTTCAACGCGACAATGCGTGCGATTGTCGTCGGGCGCCACATCAATAGCGCCGATTTCATTATTCGTCGTACAAATCGCTAGCGTATATATATTAGAAATCGTCGCGCGTTGCATGAGCAACGAACCATAACGCGATAATATTACACGCGCGAGTAAAATAAAAAAGTCATCCTCGTTTTCACTCGAATCAAAAACAACGCGCGCAAGGGAAAAATCAAGGTCAGTGTGTGTGTGTGTGTATATACACATACACACACCAAGTCCTTATTTCTGGACACTATAATATAACGTACGATAATATGTGTATTATCGATATAAACGTTATATTCTTTTCAATAGTTCGATTTTATCAAGGATTTCCATGGAACAAGCCGATGGATCAAACCGTTGGCTCATATATATTATAAGCTAGAAATATAGATTACACATAATTATTAGAATGGCAAATAGGTATGAGATTAAATATTTTCCATCCGTTTCCTCATCCACCGACGTCGTCGTCATCGTCGTCGTGCTTTTTCTCTTCTTACTCGCATATAGATATATCGTACAAATACAACTACAACACACGGCTGCAGTTTTCTCATTACATGTGTGTACAACACTCGCTGTACCTATATATATACATATAGACAAACCCTTTTCGGGAAAAGATGTCATCGAACGTTTTTTGTTTTTTTTTATAGTTTATTCATTTCGATTCTATTTTTAGGACTCATTGCACACATACACACACATGCACACATATATATGTAGCTTTCTATACAACAGAGGTAAGCGCGGCGCACGCACACTTGTTAGGATCGGTTGATTGCGTCGTAAACCCCTGCGCGCCGGTCCGCGATAGTATATAAATCTCAATTCGATGGTAAATCATTGTTATTTTGTCATTGATAAAGTCATAAAGATCTATGTGTGTGTGTGTGTGTGTATATATATATATATATATATATATATATATATATATATATATATATATAGCACGCACGAGAGAGAAATATCTATCTGTGTGTGTGTGTGTGTATATATATATATATATATATATATATATATATATATATATATATATATATATTGCACGCACGAGAGAGAAAGCAAGCGATATTATTATTATTATATTTTTGTGTTAATGTGTGCGTCGACCGCGATTGCCTATTTAGAAGTTATAAGAGGTACAGATTGGTCGAGCTGGATAAAGTAGAATCATGTAATCGATCAGTGATCATCTTCAGTTCTATATAACCAATCGCGCACGCGTACTCGACATGCCGCGCACTATAATGTTAATCTACAAAAATACCTTTGACGATATCAGATATATAAAATAATACGAGATTCATGGAATATCTTCTCGAGTATATACGAAAATAACAATGACCTAAACGTCGTGAAATCTCTCTCTCTCTCTCCATTATTATATATATGTGTAATACACATCCCGCCAAAAATCGGTATAATATATACACACACACACACACTATAGCCTTAATCCTTAACTGTGGTACCAGGTACCACATTATACTCTTGTATATAATATGTACCCTACTTTTCTTACATACACACTGGCATCTCGAATCTTCGCCTTGTATATATACATATACACTTGCACTATACACTACATACCTCTAAGTATCTTGGTAACGCTAGCCTGGTGATGATGATGATGGTGGTGGTGGCCACGAAGGGCGTCAAGCCAGGGCTGCCAAAGCACACCTCGCCTCGAGACCTCCATCTCGGACGCCTCATCCAATCCTATCCACTATCTTCTAAGTCTCTATATAACCTTCCTCGTCGTTCACTCTCCTCGTCGTATATATATATTTACGTGTACACGTCGTTGTTATAGTTCCTTATATAGTGCACACAATACTTGCAGAGGACTATATAGGCTAGTGTACACCACTACCGTGTGTATGGGTAGATGATAACACACGATATATATGTATATATATATATATATCTATATAAAGCGGGCGCGCGAGTCGAAAAGTCACGGCGCGACTGTGCTCTCTCTCTCTCGTCGGGTTCATTCATTCGCGGCGAGGAGCGGTATATGCGCGGCTGCACGCCGCGCTCTTAGGCTTTGCTCCCCCACTCTCTCTCTCTTGAGAGCTGCTGCTGCTGCTGCTACTCCCGCCGTCGTGAGCTCTGTTAGAGTGGTGGTGCTCTTTTTATTCCTCTCTTTCGCTTTCGATATTTTTCTCTCTCGCTCTCTTTCTTGCGAGCAAGAGAGAAGAGGAGTGCGGGCTCGATAATTTCCTCTCGATTCCTTCCTCTCTGGCGAGCGCGAGCTCGAGACGTATTTAAGCGCGTACGTGTATATATATATATATATCCCTTTCTCCGGTGATTCGCGGTTCCTTGCAGCGTATATACAGTAGTAGCGCGGAGGAGGTTTGATGAGGAGAGGATGTATTGTTGTTGAGAGAACTCAACTGGTGTAAATTGTTCGTGTGAAGTTTATCGTTTTTCTTTTGTTGTAAGTGTATAATCGTTGGATCGATGTATATGTATTTTATGCCGTGTATGGAAAATACATATACGCAGGTTTCCTTGAGTGTAATGTAAATTAATGTATATGACAATTACAATTGTCATTTTACTTATATCAAAGATTTCAATAAATTTTTCACTCCAAAAATTATTTACTTATAAACAACAACAATAATAATAATAACAACACATTCGCATTCTCCAACTAGCTCCGACTCCTTCAACCATCAACCGCGCTTTTATATAACAGAATTCTAATCCGATTCTCCAAAACCAAACCTACCGGCAAAAAGCGCGGGCAAAAAGCCGAAGAGAGGAACACTTTCCTCTTCCACCTCTCTTTCTCTTCCGATCCACTCGATCCGAGTATACCTTGTTCCCTCCTTCCTCTCTCCCAGTGTGCATCACGCTCACACTATATATATATACAATCTCTCTATTCTCTCTTGCATTTCCCTTTTCTCCTGTATGTATCCGTTGTTTGACTTAATCTTCGTTCCTCGCCCCACACACAGGATTATCGATATATGTGCATATATATATGTATAATGAATATTCCAAAGGCTTGTGAATTTTTCTTTAGCATTATAGATATATGTAATGGTGTGTTTGTGTGTGGAGGAGGAAAGATAAGAGTGGCGAGAGATAAATAAGAGGATATGCGTAAAAGTCGATGCGAACGTATATGTGTGTGTATATATATATATATATAGGTAGATATAAAGCTGGGATACGCGTCTCGAAGAGAAGGCTCATTTGCTATTTTGATCGGATGTTAAGGTGATACAGGATACATATGTCGATGCGTTTTAAAACTGAATTTATGCATATACGAAGGTGAATAAGGTTTTTGTTAGAGATTAAAATTTTTCGGGTATATCGTGCGTATCCTTATTTTGCACAGGAGTATATATGAAATTTTGTATAAAATAAAAAAAGAAAAGCGAATATTGAATATAATTAAATTTTCTATTACACCCATTACAAATGAACTAATTGAACATTGCAATTTAAACATTTTACGATTTCCACATCATCCTGTATCTATACATACAACTTAACGTTTAATAAACTATTATACATATATTTACCTATAGCCTCATCACAAAAGCAACTTCCTGAAACAAGCCATCATCGTTATACCTAATTCCTGCACCTCCAAACTTCAATTCAATCCATCTCAAGTATAATCAGACCACACTTCGTACATATATATTATAAACAACAAACGTATGTAATAACCGGAACGACAATTAACCAACCGCTAATCCTTTACAACGAGCGACTATAGTTATATATACTATCCTGGAACCGCACAATAGCCCCGTGTATTAAACCGAAAATCGATTTGGCCAATCGTCTCGTATCCAAAGGTATAGGCGTAGCTATATATACATATATATATCCTCTATATATACATTAATTGTAATTGGCCGATGTCAATACAAAGCACGTACGTGGAAAACCCGGCCAATTGTCCCTTACGCGGAAGGCGTCGCGACTCGATCGCGCAATAAACCGCAGGTGTGTATATGATCGGACTGCCGATCGTGCATTGGCGATGGTGTACAACGCTGGTGGTGGTATATGTATTAGTTCGATTTCTAAAAATTCTTTCTTTTTAGAGTAGGTTGATGTCTTTCTACGTGCGTGGGGTTATTCGTTGAGTTTGCTTGGTTTGGTTTTATTTAATATACTGTTTAATGAGAGATTTGATTTTGTATGGAAGATTTTATATAGATTAAATTATAATTTAATGGATGCATTGACTTTGCGAATAAAGTCGGATTAGCACATCAACAAATTATAAGAACCAATAATAATAAAATTGTATATATAAAAATTGATATTGTCAAAACTACTATACTTCGGCAAAAAAAAAATCAGTTTCGTTACAGTAGAGTTCTACTATGTTATCGGTTACCACACGGCCATGATAACGTAGGGATCTTCTACTACGAATGGTGGTATGACCTATACACAACGTCGGCAAGGTAAATTCTACAACCAAAGAAGACCTTATCGACGTAGTTTTACATCGACGCGCGAAAATCGAAAGTCATCCGGACGTGTATATATATATATAAGAGCCATAATCCACTTGAAATTCGGTATAAACACTAGCGTACAAAAGATATGACGTTATAAAGATTGAGCTATTTTTTCACAATGACCGCAACTTCTAAAATAGCATACATATATATACAAAGCGCAATCATCTCGAGAAAAAGAGAAGAACCTACCAAAAATAACAAACTATCGACTTCTCTTATTATACACTCGTATATATCAACACGCGTTCGTTCATCTCCCTTATTCAACGTAGGATAGCTTCTGGTATACTGGCACGCGCGCATGCGGTATTCGGAACAGGTTTGACCCTCGACATACCAACGCCTGCGTATATCTCTTCTCTGCTCTCGTATCGAGAACGATGTACACATATATATATATATATATATATATATAGTACATATAGACACGCGTGTATGTGACGATTTATCTATATACAACAATACGAAGCATTATGGATGACTTGGACCCATTTCGTTAAGTACGCGGTGCTGGAATGCCGCGCAGCTGCGGAGGAGGATTTCGGAGTATGAGAGCTGCCGCGGCTTTTTGCGTGAGGGAAGAGGAGAAAGGAGAGAATTTCTTTGTGCGAGGTTGGAGGAATTTTGGAGGGTTGGATTGATGCGCAGAGGCGATGGATTCTTTGGTCGTATATGAGGGATTGGGTTGGTGAACGAGAGAAGTATAGTAGTAGTAGTAGTAGTAGTGAGTGGGTTGGTTGGAAGGTTTGCGGTTGGTTTTAGTTTAGCGTATGAAAGTTGGTTGGTTGTAATTAATAGTCAATGATTGTATGTACAGAGTGGGGGTTTGCTCAGGTGCTCTATTTGTATAATTTAAGAAATTCTACGTAGTTTGCAAGTTACGAATGTCATTAATAAATATACAATAGGATATACGTATTTTCTATATCTGAGGCTATTGAATTTATATCTATTCTTACTTTTTCCAAACCACAATTGCTATATACATGCCTATAGCCTTCAACACCTTCCTATCACCTATACACATTTATATACCCATTTCTACTATATCTCTCCAAAACTCCCCCGAAAAAAAAACTATACACTCGCAAGGTCTCCTCTTCTCATTAACCTCGAATTAACGCTCTCACGTATACACATCAACTACACACACACACATACACCAATCCGCGGCGTCTCACTATACACAGTTATACATAAGTACTCTATATCAATGCCGCGAGCGCGCGCGCGCGCATTAATCACTCGCGACCGCAAGAGATGCGTATACATCTGTATACACTTCTACACCCTTTTCCTCTTCACTCTCATATATATACACACACACATATATAGTAATACCTATACGTACACGTGCAAGCTCATTATCACCTCTCTCCCTCTCTCTCTCTCTCATTCTCGCGCGCGCGCGCGAATTACCTTAACCCACAAAAGCGCGACGCGCGCCGTTGCATATAGTGCGCGCACGTTATTTATATCCAAATTCCGCGCGCGAATTCCCGCCGCTCGAATTTTAATGCCGCCGACGAGATGAAAATAACTTCTGTTG
>JAWWEQ010048319.1:0-16043 GCA_035583055.1 Torymus tubicola | reverse complement strand
TTGAAAATGTATTTAGGTCGAAAATGCTTCCATTTGATTAACATGTTAACCAACGAAAATGGTTAATTTTCTACCAGTGTAATATTCATTATTTATGTCAAAAATTATTTTTAAAATAATCATTACTAAATTAATAATTTATAAACAATATAATTATTTCATTGAAGATTGTATTTCGTTTAAATTTCGAGTGATTATCTTTATTATTTCTTTTATAAAAAAATGTTTTTATAAAAAAAAAGCGTTTTCATTGTGGCATGATAACAATAGTAAAACAATCAACCGATCTTTTTTAACTTCCTTGAGGATATAGCTTATTTATATCATCTAACTGATTTCTTTGCTTAAAGTTAAAAATTTTTCCAAAGGTTTTTATATAGCGTTTTCTCAGAGAATACTTAGTTTATCACTTCTTTATCTAATATTGAAAATAGTTGGGATAAAATGTAAATATGGATTTTTAAAATTTTTTCATTAAATATGTTTTTTATCTAAAAAAACATTTTTTTGTTCTTAATTTTGACAATTGAAATGGTTTAAAAAAATATACTTTTTTTAAAAAATTGTTAAAATCGAGAGATTCATACCGTAGATGGATGCATTACAAGTAATTTGTACTTTATTCGATCAAAATCCATGAACTACTTAACTATAAATACTTATTCTTAGTAACTATTATAAATAATGCTGTATTAATATTACATGAAAAGTTATGACTTACCATATCAGCACGTACAGATTTAAACTGCCAGACAGTACAGGCAGTAGTAACTTGTTAAACATCTAAATACATTAATGAAACTGGGAAAATATTGGTTCAGCAAGTACAAATTTCTATAAAACTATGATTAAAATATTCAAAAAGTCACAATAAACATACAAATAAAGAGAAAATAGTAATTCAAAACCTATTACAATATTATAAAAGCAAATCATATGAAGAAGAATAAAAAAATCTTTAATGTATTGGATATATAAAGAAAAGGTTTGGTTACTACAAGAGAAATTTAATGCTGATTATAAAAGAATGCTTGACTTATTGTGAGAAAAAGGTAATGAATTTGCAAACTTACTATATAAGAATTATCGAAACTAGAGGTACAGCTACAGATCTTAACCCTTTAGATGATTTTATCATATTTCATGACAATTAGTCTCTTCGAATAACTATCTGGATGTGGCCTTTTTTCTTCTCTTCTTACAATCCTCTTTCAATAACTATGTGGAATTAACAATAATTAGTGCTGCAAATCTCAAAAAGAAATTTTCACAAAGTATTTATACTTTTTAGAAGTTTTATTGAGTTTCATTCAGTTAATTTATATTTATCTAATATCCAGTTAGTTGAAGTTTTGGGCAATGCTAACAATGATAAGGTACAATTTTACTTAAGTGAATAGAGTTTGTTTTTTTAATTTAAAAAAGGGCTTTTTTCAATTGAAATACCGGAGAGAAGGTAGCGAAACCCTTGCGTAGTAGATAGGTGAGTCTGCGAGAAAAAGTCAAGACCGTACTAAAGGGAAAACGTGGTATAGATGTTGGACTGTATTCATAGGACTATATCCGTAAGAATAAAGAGGAGAAAAGTTTATTTACAGATTATTTAAGTTCCCAAGCATGTTACATTTCAAATATGGTAATAAAATTTATGAACAAAATATGTGCATACAACGATCAGAAATTTTGAAGAAAATGAAATGGTGTATCCTCGGATGGGAGGAAGAAGGTTCTATTTGGACTGAGCGCTGAAAATGCTCTATTTGGGCCGAGCGGTCAAGAAGATTCTATTTGGGCTGAGCGTTTAAGAACGTTCTATTTGGGCTGAGCGTTCAAGAACGTTCTATTTGGGCCGAGATTTAAAGAAGGTTTTATTTGAAACGCAAATTTTTTTTAATGAAATTTAGGTTGGCAACTCTACATGCAGAAACTTCAAAATACGTGTAAATTTATTAGGAATGAATATATATATATATATATGGCGATCTCTACGGCTATCCGCTAGGCGGCGAGCTGGATCGAACTCCCCTTATTAAGTTCGTAACGCCAAGGATAGATAAAGAAGTCAAATGGCATCGTCCGCACGACTTTTCCAATGTCATTAGAATGTCGAACTACATGGCGTGCCTCGTTTTTGGAATGTCTTTACATAATTACAAATACAAATCAACTATAAATCATGTATTTGTTCTCATTTGTATCCTATTAAGAAAGTAAATTGAATAAAAAAACTAATGCAGGGTTTATTCCAAATATTAAAGATTATTTTTACGATATTTTATAATATTTCTCTTAATTTATCAGACGATTTGTCATATGATTTGTCATATGTTTTATCATATAATTTATCATGTGACAAATCATATGACAAATCATATGATTTTTTTCAGTAGGGATTGTATCATTGTATGATTCTGTTATATGTTATTTCATTACAGCAATAACATTTTATTAAAGTTAACGTAAAAAGAGTCTAAATCTCACATTATAAATAATTACTCATAATAAATTAAAATAAAATAAAAGAGTTGCGAACCTATTTCAATAAAAAAAAATTGCGTTTCATATAGAACCTTCTTGAACGCTCAGCCCAAATAGAATTTTTTTGAAGGCTCGGTCCAAATAGAGCCTTTTTCTTCCTTCTACCGGCCAGTATGTGAGTCAGTAGGAAACGGTTGACCACATAATTCTAGGGAAACCATATGAGCAGCATGTTGGAAAGTAATTACTTGTATTGGTAGGATTTATGTAGGTATGTATTTTTTTTGCACATTAGGAAAGTTTCGAAGCATACTCTTTTTTAAGAGTAGAATGAAATATTATGTTTGAAGGATGAAAATAAGGATATGTAGAGGGAGAAATGTCACCATGGAAACGATTGATCTCGCAATTTGGGGACGGATTAAAGCGTGATAATAAAACATTGTAAGAAAAATTTTTGAACTCGAGGATTAGAAATTTGGAAGAGAAATAAGGATATGTATGTTTTCATAAGTTTAGCAAAAAAATCCGAGGAAAATTTAGGTTTTAGTTTTATTTATTATTTTTTATAAAGTAGAGTTTTGTACAAACATATTTACATGAATTAAGATTCGGAGCCATCTACATTTTTTTTTTACAAAATATGTCTGTTATTTCACAACAGAATAGATCATTACAGAGCGCAATTAATTTAAAAAATAAAATATAAAGTTGTGTTTAAGAAACACCGCATAGTTCACAGGATTTAAATTTATATTTGATACTTTCGAATATTCGAAGTTTTCCATAAATTTATTAGTTCTTGACAGATAAAGTATTTCTACTTATTGAATAAGGAAGTAATACAGTCGATACGATGAAATCTCTCATTCACGTACACCACAGACATTTTCAATCCCTAAAACATGCGTTTCTAAATAATTACTGGTGATGTAAATGTTTATCTTTTTCTAGATTTAGTGTCCTTTGGTTGGAAATGTGTTTGTTAAAAATGATGTATTTTACACCGTATAAGTGTATTTTTTTCGATTCTTTCGATGTTTTCCAAATTATTATAGTAATGATTTTAAATTGTACGCTTTAAAATTATAAAATTAAAAAATAATTTTTTGATTTTGCAGTGACCGAAGCGGCAATGGTATCGGTTGGGGAACTAAACGCTGACTAATCTGTGTGTAGAGTAGGTGAAACTGTGAGGATCCTTTCCAAACAAAAGGATTATATATTCTAAAAATAGATATGTTTCTGTAACCTGAACATCTGGTATTGGTTGTAGGTGTTATGAATACACTGTTTCGTGAAATGTGAAAATTTGATGTGCTAGCACGTACGGATCTATTTAACAATATTTAAGATCAAAATCTGAATTTATGCAATATGTGGTATGCTGTTAAAGTTTATAAGACCATGTGGCTGCAAGAATTTTCCAGTCTTTTTGCATTTAAGTCAAATTTTGAAAAGTGGGGGGATGATAGAGTTCTTAACGGGGCAGAAGACTATGGAGAACTTACTTCGTTTTTAGTAGTCTCGCTGTTTGTAAGTGGAGAATTGTTTTCACACAATACTGAAATTTCTTTTTATTCAGAATTGTTCCGAACACATTGTGCCCACGAACCGCGTCTAACGAGGGAAAGAAGAGGGAGAAAACTGAGCTAAGCTTTTCCCTCACCTCCCCGCCGTTAGTCAGCCCCTCAGCACCACCAGAGTAGACCAGCAGTTCCAGGCACCACCAACAAACATGAATAAAGTAAGAGATTTTTATTAAAACAAAAAAAAAACATCTCTAAGGCTTTTCTTTATACCCATCTTTTTCCTAAACTCAGTATTCCCAATTCCCAACAACCACGGGTTCACTCTGCATGAACATGCAGAGGCAGGCAACTCGTAGCTTGTTGAAATATAATTCCAAATTTTACTAGTTATACAACATTTGTACGACTTAGGTGTCCTTAGCTATTGAGTAACTCCAGGCTAAAAAAAGGCGAAACGTGGTTATATAGTAGCGACGTTCATCTGGACGTAACAGACAAATTTACATTGCCGAGGGCAGTGGAAGATGATGTCACGAACAGCAGCAGTAATGAAGAAGATCAAACGGGAAGAGGTCACCCGGAGCCAGGCACGAGTACTACATCAGCTCACAACATCAGCGAGGAGGAGAAAATCGAATACGGTAGGAACCAAAAATTTGTCGTAATTTCGGATACTGAGAAATTGAATAGAAATTTTAGGACGACATGTAGAGAGTTAGAAATCAAAATTAAAGAGCCGGCAAAAAACACAAGCCAATTAATCTGGTTGGAGGGCGCAATGTAGGAAATTGTCAATTTTTTAAAAATAGGGTATGACGATACAGTTATTGGGATAACCATTAACTGTAACAATTTTACACAAGGGTTAGCGGATTTATATTTCCGGCCGATAGGAACCCTGGATTATAAGGATTTGTGGAATTTATTTGGGAAAATATTCCAAAGTATGAAAGACTTCGAGCTTGACGACTCGTTTAACGTTTCCGCGTGTTATGTTAAAGTCCCTAATGGATCGAGCAATCTATCAGATAATAATTTAAGAAAGTTAAATTCGAGGACAATTTTAGAGATACAAAATAATGATAATATGTGCTTACCTCGAGCACTAGTTTGTGGTCAAGTGTATCTTAATAAAAGTAGTAGTGTAGAATGGTTAACCGAGTGGAACCGTGTCCGAAAAACAGGCGTTCAAAAAACGCGCGCGTTGGAATTAATAGAATTCAGTAAGATTAAATTAGATTCTAATGATGGTTGCGGGATAGTCGAAATTCGAAGCTTTTAAAACTGTTTTAAAACTCTTAATGTAAGCGACGCGACAGGGATCAGTTATATATGCGCACTCCCATGTCATCTGCTCCAAGCGTAGCAATCATTACTGTTAGGCTTCCGGGAACGGCGATCGAGAGGATCGTCCGGATGATCGATTTTTCTTAGTCCCTAGCATCCGAACACGACATCGATCAGTTCGTGAACATTGAATTTATAATATACGTTTTTATAAATGAGAAAACAGTCTAAAATTATTAACATTCTTCCCTTATTATTTCTCTCACACTTTTAAGATTCATTAAGAACATTTAAAATAGCTTTGAAAGTTTTTGAATATGAAACATTCAGGATAGAGGTCCTCCAATTTATGATGGGGCGACTGATATGCCTGCCGAATACATAAAGACAATTTATATTATGTATTACTCAAAAAAACATCATTACAATTTAATTTTAAATTTATTAGGTATAAAATCGCCTACGCATTATTGCATTACATGTAATAAATTATACCGGCGATTGTTAGATCATAAATGCGCATTGATATGTCAGCGTGTAATTCATCACTGGCATGCGAGGAAAAACATGAAAATATTAAATGTGAGGATTGTGGACGAATATTTTTTAATAAAAATTGTTTTGACGCTCATAAAAAGGTAGCGTCTAGAACGCGAACTGAAACGCGTAAGGCAATTAAACATTCGATATGTTCGACAATCAAAATTTGTCGTGTATGTTTTAAATTATATGATTTATTCAAACGCAAGCACAAGTGCGGTAAAAGTTATTGTAATCGGTGTAAATCGATTCATGATGTAAATAGTTTATGCATAATGAATCCAATAGTGCATAAAAATAAAATAACAGACCATCCTGAAACTTATTTCATCTCCTACAATTTTGAAACACGTCAAGACATACGTTTAGAAGAATCTGTGAATATACATATACAGAATTTATGTGTTGTACAGATTTGCTGCGAGTCTTGTGCGGATGAACAGGATTTAGGAAAATTGTGTCCGTTTTGTGGGATTCGCCAGCATATATACTAAGGCGACGAATGTTTAGATAAATTGTTGGATTTCGCGATACGATAGAAAAGGAGATCATTTAAAAATTTTATTTGCATTGCGCATAATGCTAAGGCGTTTGATGCGCAGTTTATTTAAAAAATATTAAGTAAAAAACATTCGATTCCTGAAGTAATTTTAAACGGACGAAATATAATAAAATTAGAAATAGGTTTAACCAAATTCATTGACAGTATAAATTACTTGCCCATGAAATTACCGTGTTTGCCCAAAACTTTTGATTTGGATGATGGCGTAGAAAAAGATTTTTTCCCATATCTTTTTAACAAGATAGAAAATCAAAATTATATCGGTAACTATCCGGATATTAAGTATTACGCGCCTGATTCGATGGGAAAAGAGGAACGTGATACGTTTTTAGCATGGTACGGTAAAGTTTGCGGTGGTGTTTTCAATTTTTAAAACAAAATCAAGAAATATTGTATTCAGGATGTCGATATTTTAAGACAATCTTGTATGAAATTTCGTACTATATTGTTAAAGCTCGGTAAAGTCGACCCTTTTACTGAGAGCGTGACGATAGCAAGTGCATGCTTGCGCATTTATAGAAAAAATTTTTTGAATAAAAACACGATCGGATTGATTCCGACAAATGGATATATTAGAGCTGATCAACACTCGCAAAAAGCAATCGAGTGGTTGCCTTGGGAGGAGCAATCAAAGGGGTGTAAAATTGTGCACGCGGGGGAGCTCGTGAATATGTTCTGATCGAAAGGCCGCGCGTAGATGGTTATCTGCAGGAGCCAAATAAAAAAGGTACAGTTTATCAATTTCACGGGTGTTTTTACCATGGTTGTCATAATTGTGTGCCTCATAAGCGCACTAAAATTTTAATTGACAGTACAAATTTGAATCAGCGTTTTGAAAACACAAAAATTATGTCTCAAAAGATAATTTCGTTCGGGTATAAATTAGAAGAGATGTGGGAATGTCAATTTGACAGAGAATTAAAACAAAATATCACTTGCACAAAACTTAACTTTAGGTCTGCAAGACGCGTTTTATGGAGGATGAACGGGTAATATAACTACAAAGCGAAAAATGATGAAATTATAAAATATTTCGATGTATGTTCCTTATACCCTTTTATTTGCAAAACGGGAGTTTTTCCGATAGGTCATCCCGAAATTTTTGTAGGTAGACAGTGTTTAGAGTTAACAGGTGTGAATTTCGAAAACTTTTCTAGTAAAGTCAAGGGCATAGTTAAATGTGAAATTTTACCGCCCATGAATTTATTTCATCCAATATTACCGTTTAAAACAAATAATAGAAATTTTCGCTCTATGCCAGACGTGTAGTGAAAATTCATATCAAGGAGAATGTTCCCATAATACCGACGAGAGAATTAGTAGTACATGGGTTTCATTAGAAATAAAGAAAGCGATTGAATTAGATTATAAAATATGTGACGAGGGAATATCCGACATCGGCTATGTCCTCTCGTCCGCCCTTGCCTTGCTCGCTGCCGTAGCCAAAGCCCGTGCCTGTACACAAATAGTGTACACGACCTACATGGACTTTCTTTTCGAGGGTTTGGCAACATCGGCTCGAAGGAGGACAAGAGAGGCAAGGGGCAAGGAACCGCGAGAGTCGCGGGAAAGCGCGAAGAGAGACTAATTGTCTCTAGCAGAGCTTTCAGGCTCCGATAGCGACGCCGCGCGTCAATGCGGGGTTGCAAGTGGTCGGCCGAAAAATAATATGTTTACATTTAGATAGAAATAATATTTCGAAAACCATGGTATGCGTATGGTTGCCAAACTTTGTTTAAATTCATTTTGGGGAAAGTTTGCTTAGCGTGGTAACTTGACTCAAACGTCGATACTAAAAAATTATGAAGATCTGATCAAATTAGTTTAGGACCCTAAAGAAATTATCCAAACATGGATTCCAGCTTCTGAAAGTATAATGTATACAAGTTGGATTTATAAGAAAGAATCAGCTGCGACTTCTTCATGTACGAATGTTGTTATCGGGGCATACACAACAGCACAAGCAGCGCTTAAACTGTATGATTATTTAAGTAAATTAGGTGAGCGGGTTTTATATTACGACTCGGATTCAATCGTTTTTATCAGCAATCGGATAAAAAAATGCATACGAACCCCAAACAGGCTCGTTGTTGGACAACTTAACCGATGAGTTGGAAGTATATGGAGAAGGCTCGTATATAGAAACTTTTATTTCGGGTAGGTCTAAATTTTATGCATACCACATCAACACAGAGTCTGGAAATGTGTCAAATAAACGGTATTCGGTTAAGTTATGAGAATTAGTAAAAAATTAATTTTGATTCAATTTTAAATTTAAAAAAACCAAGAAAATCTTGAAAGTATAAAGTTCAAAATAATGTTATTAGGAAAACAGCGTTACGCGAAACTATAACATGTAGAAACAAAAACATGCTTTGTGGTTTTAAAAAACCGACGATTTGTTTCGTATAAAATATCATACCTGTATAGGTTTAAAAAAAAAATAATTATAATTTTTAATTTTTCATTTATAGAAACTCGAGTTTTCCTTCGTGAAAAGGGGTAGGTCACGTATACATATCGCAATAGTCGCAATTATCCCCGATATAAGCAATCATTGCAAAAGAAAAAAATTCATGAATATAAAAATTAATGAAACAAGACACGTACATGTGCTACACTCTTTCCAAAAATCTGCCTGAGTTGTGCCCTATGTCATGCCCACACAATTTTCCTGGGAGGTTCCCCTACTTCTCACAAAATACCATACCGCTTCTGATATCATTTTTTAAAGTATAATATTATAAATCTGACATATAATCATATTTCTAACATATAATATTGTATATATAATTTTATAATTTTTCTCTCGCATTTCATCAAATTATATATAACTAAAACTTAATTGTATACATTAAAAAGTATTTCTTAAAATATCTTACAATAAACGAACTGATGTATCCTAGTTTTTAAATACTAACATACATGTACGTAATACGTATTCTGACGTAGCTTCGTTGTTTTAATTTATATAAGCTACTTCTTTACCAACCTTATTAAAAAATACTTCTGTTTCGCTGTTCGCATACTCATCTCCGCAATCCCACACGACCTCGCTCATGGCTATCAGCAATTGATGAAACTTTTCATAAACCGACACCACGCACCTAAAAAGTATATCAGCTTCTCCTTTGTGGTTATTTCGCTAACCAGGTGGTCGATAGCAACTTTTACATATAGCACTGATGCGGTTATTCTTGCAATCCTGAGTGTAGTGATACCATTGACGTGAATTACAGAACCTCCTAGATATAGGAGATACCGCTTCGATAAATTTTCAATGGTGTCGGACTTGTCCAATACTTTTTCTTCAAATTGCACAAGTTTATGGTAATGTTTTGATTTGTATACCATGCTATCATATCGTGAGCGCTTCTCGTGCGTTTTTACTGCTTGCATTATCAGTAATGTTATAAATAAACTTTTTATTAAAGGTTCTTCAGTTTCCTTCACGTTTTCTTGTTGTCGAATTCTGTGAAGTTTCTTTCATTTCCTTAATATCTTCTGATTCTTTTTGGATTTTTTTTCTTCTGATTCCTTTGTTACTTCTTCTCCGTTCGAAAGTTTTCTTCGTTTGATGGTACTTTTACTATTCCACAAGAAAACGAAACTAAATATTTTAACGAAGTCAAAGTAATGGAAGTAATAGCCAACTAAATTTACCGCAGACAAGATGCTGTATAACACGAGTAGTTTTCACTGATTTTCTCTCACGGGTTGCAGACACTTGAATAGAGATATTTTCAAAAAATATAGTTGAGTATTCTAAGTGCTGTAGATATTTGATTGAGAGCGTAGAAGACGAGTTCACGAAAGAGCTGCGGACTGAATGACAGGCACGTCCTACTGCTCAGCCCCTTGAATTGAGTTTCTCAAATAGACGGCGCTAAAGACGGTGGATATATTTGCCAACTTTCTATAGAAAGCTATAGCGCGGGTGTGCGGGAAACACGGCAATTAAGCAAAACTGGCCTGCGTGGAAGGTCAGGACAGCCTCGCTTAGAGCGCGTTTTAATCGTGTCACAATCATAGTCCAGAAATGATGATTGTCTTTATCTTATTCAATAACTGAATTTCAATTTTTATAAGTCGATGAAATAGATCTTGCATTAAGCTTTTTCAATACGTGAGAAATTTTGTGGAAAACTTGTTTGTGATAAGGAATTAGTACTACAATTTTCCTTTTTTTTAAGTATTAATGTCCGTTTCTTTAAAATTAAGCTGGCTTAGTCGGATTTCTACGTAATAATTAATGAATTTTAATGGATAGTTGTTATTAATAAGCATAGAAGTGTCCCTTTTTACATTTTTTGAGTGAAATTTCTTGCGTGCGAGTAATATGCATTTATCTGTTATATGAGATTATACACAATATTTTTTCTGTTGAAGTACACGGAGCGCTCATTTTAGCTATGACAGCTTAAAGTTCCTACACGCTAATAAAGCATTGTTGGTTTATACTATTAGCGTATTAATTTTAGCACGCGCAGCATGATGCTCCTCGCTGCTACATGAGTAAACAATATATGCACGGAGGGTAGCTCCACTGTACCAGTGTAGCTTAGAAGCTGTCACGCGTTGATAGCAAGAGTTGATCATACCACGATGATATGAGATTCTTGCAATCGAAGAGTTGTGTTGCATCAATTCCATGCTCTCGTGGTATGGACTCGCTGCTTTCGGTGCATGAGAGTATCACCTGCTATTATCAAACAACTTAAGAAACAACAAAACATACTTTTCTCTTTGATAATTTTTCTCCTGAATATCTCCAAAAATAATTAAGAAATTTTAATGAAATTTTGTTCATATATTCTTTAGAGTGTAAACTAGACAGTCTATTAATATCAATTTGATATGTCAAATAGTATTCGAAAATGCTATTTGACAAATTAAAAAAAAAATTCTCCGTATATATATTTATCTTGTAAACATTTTTAATTGGCCAAAAAAAGGGTTTCAGAAGTATAAAAGAACGACCTCGCTGTAAAATTTCATCGAGATTTATTGATTTTTATTTCAGTTATCGTATGACAACGATAATATAACTATATTCTTCAATAATTTTCTTTCTGTTAAAAAATCAACATAATCTTAAAACTTTTAAAGGGAGAAATATTTTCATACTTAATAATTGGAAAAAATTTCGCGTAAAAAAATGGAATAGTTTCTGAGATAATGTTTAAAAATGAAAATAACACATTTATCTCAATAATAAATGAAAGACAACAGATATTCAATTTTTAGACAATTTTATGCCTTTAAAAATGCATTTCACTTTCTTTCAAATTAGGAAAATCTCAGATTTTGTATTTTTAAATAGACCTTTTTTATTTAACTGTCAGTAATAACTAAAATATTTCTCTGCAGTATTGATGAGCGCAGAAAACTTTAGCTTCCTTGAGCTTCATTTGTTGTGCTATTATATTCATAATTATTTGCGTTAAAAATTATTTGTATTTTTAATAAATTAGTAATTTATCATCAATATAATATACAAAATAAAGTTAGCAAAATAACAAAAGAAACCTCGATCAAAAATGTGTGCACAATATTACTAATAATGGAAGTAGCAAAATATCATGAAATGTGCCTAGGAAATGATAGCATGCCATGGCGTACGAACCAATTTGAAGAAAAAATATTCGACAAGTCTGATAGGAATCTGTATCTCTCAAAATGGTTTCTCTTTTATTTAAAAGATTCTGTAATTCACCTTTGTGCTATTCGCACACTTGAGATTGCAAGGTTGGACGCAACTGTGTTGCATAAAAAAGTTACAATTCGATGTGCGAGAGGCTGATATACATTTTACGTGTGTGGTGTCTGTCGGTGGTTTATGAAAAGTTAGCTAATGAATTGGCTGCCTTATCCATTGACGATAACATCATGCACATGAAATTAATGTTGTTCAGCCACTTCGTGTGGAATTGCTACTATGGTAATGCAAACATTGAAACGGATGTACTTATTAATCAAATTAATGAAGAAAAATATTAATACGAACTATTAAATATATACAAATAAGTTCTAGTTATATATAATTTGACGATGCGCGCTATTCCTTCAAGACCTGCATTAATAATTATGTTTCATTTATAATGCTAACATTAGGTCTGTATATAAAGCTTAGAAACAAATATAATTGAAATTTTATGTCATAATTTTTTGTTTTCTGTTGCTTTTCTAATATCTAAATCTATGTTTTCTAAATAATCGATAAACTATTAGATTCTACATAACTTCTTTAAAAACGACATCTGTAAATACAACAGCACCCCATAAAGTTCTCGTAGTATACAGTGTTTGTTGGCTCTTTAGTGCATGCGCATAGGCAGATGCCTCACGCGTTACCAAACTAGCGTTTTTTCTAGTTGGAAGGGCATCGTATATCAATGCCTGAGTGGAAGAAGACCCTATCTCGGCTGCCGTTGCAAGAACGCCCCATTTCAGCATCGGGTTCAAAAAAGACCCTATTTCGGCTGCCGTTGCAAGAACGCCCCATTTCAGCGTCGGGTTAAAAAAAGGCCCTATTTCGGCTGCCGTTGCAAGAACGCCCCGTTTCAGCGTCGGGTTCAAAAAAGGCCCTATCTCGAACGAGATTTTTGTTCTTCAAAAATTGTAGTGGCAGCCCTGCGCAACGTTAATACAATATATGGCTTTTATGCTTAAAAGATGTTTAAAATGTATTTAAAAAATCTGCAGTTTTGTACTTATTGCATTCGTGAACGAACTTGATGGCCCGGCGCCAGTGATCCGTAGCTTTATAGACCATAAAGGATGCTCCACAAAATGATGAATTGTCTAATTAACATTCATGTTATCGTTTCTAATCATCTTATTATTAAATGTTCATAAATGAGCTAATATAAAATTATAAAGTTTTCGGCTGAGCAAATTTTATAAATGATGCAATATGCAATGTTTACCTCAGTAATGAGCATGACAATACATTTGGAAATTTAATTTTGGGCTGCCACTGCAATTTTTGAAGAACAAAAACCTCGTTTTAGTTAGGGCGTTTTTGAACCAGACGCTGAAATGGGGGCGTTCCTGAAACGGCAGCCAAGAGAGGGTCTTCTCCCACTCAAGCGTCGATATATAAGTCTAAGCGTTCGGTGCTGTGCAGCATACTTTAAAAGCATATCATACCTGACAGACATCATTTGAAGTTGCAGTTTGCATAGTAATGTAAAAGGTGTCCGAAGTTAAAGACATCTATCACTGGTCGAGGATTTATTTAGATTCCCTCGATTTTCCGAGGAAGAAACATCTGGTATAGTAAATTATAACAAGTAAAATATACTAGAACGTCATCAGAATATTCAATCTTTGAAAATGGAGTTAGTTAAGAAAATCTGGCGCTTTCTTGTTCCTGAACCTGTTGACATTGTTGGTGAACTTCCACCCGAAGTATCGCAGATAATTCTATCTCATCTGGACAATGAATCGCTACTAAATGCCGCTCAGGTGAATCGAAATTGGTTGTCCCTGTGCAAGTCGAAGTTGAAATTCAGACAGAATGTGAGGATAGAGATCGCAAGACAACAGTATATCAATTCTCTTGATCCAGTTTACAGCAAAGTTGATTCTTATCATCGATATATGATGCGCGCTCGTTTGCCAATTAATTTTTAAGTTATTTCGCCTTAATGAAGAAAGAAGATTTTGGTAAGCTTAGCGTTGCGACTGTATTATCGCAAATCGTAGAATGCTTGGTTTACATTTACTTATGTACCGATACGTTTGAAAGTGCAATGCCTTGAAAAATGTCAAAACTAGTTTAACTATGAGCGGTCGATTTTTGTATTTACATAAATATTTTATGTATATTATTAAGATAGAATTAAATTGTATGTTTTTAAAAGAATTGTAATACATTTCGAGTTAAAACTGAAAGCATTGTTTGATTTTTAAAGATGCGCTGATTATCTAATTAGTCAGCCATATTGTAATGGATAGAACAATATTTTTATTATTCATTTTTTTTATATGATAGTTTTAGGAAATTAATTCGAAGGTAAAATTGTAAAAGTTGCTGTCAGACGTGTACAGTATAATAACAAAGTTAGTTTTCTCGTACTACCTATATTAACATTCTAATACTATGTAAAATCGCTAAAAATATTGCTTTTATTACATTCTAACTCATGTACAATCAATTTTTTCTACCGAATATACATTTTTCTATACATTATATTTTAAAAATACACTTATAAAACATGTAATGTACCAATATTACCACATAGAATACAATAATATCGATTTTTATACTAATTAAATGTCTCAATATTTTTCATTACTCTACACACATCAATCCACCGATTACAATTTTCCGAGCGCAGGTATAAGAAAACAAAAACAAAACGTCCTCTGCTCCTCACGTTGTTAATACGCTAACACGCAACCCAAACACGTCCACCCCTCGAAACGAAATTCAGCACCCAAATGTCATTAAAGCAAATCAACTTTGTTCGCCCTCCCTCCTCTTATTCCTTCTTCCTTTTATCAAGTTTTTTCCCCCGCTAACTAGATTTCGACGCGCGTGCAGACTTGCCACATACGCGCGACACTTTTCTTTGTTTGTACGTATCTTACGTACACGTATATAAGAAAGGTTCCTCGGAGGTTTGCAGTACAAACGAGTTCGCGTATATAGCTCCAGGGCCAACACGTCTCACGGTCCTCGTTTGCGAGACAGAGACATAGAGAGAGAGAAGCGAGGAGATAAAGTTATCGGCGGAGGAGTTCGACACGGCCGGCGGCGTCTGTGTGTTTGTCGTTTGTTTTGACGATGTATCGTGATATGCCGAGGACGAAGAGGTTTTATCGCTCTGTTTGTCGGGGAGTTTGGTTTTGGCGCTTGTGAAGAAGGCCCAGGATATGATAAAATTAAAGTGCTTGGCAGGATGAATTAAAAGTAAATAATGGGAAGAGTATAAAGAGTCTAATTTTTATAAAATATGCTTATTGATATATCTATTTCAATAATGACTATTTAGTAGAAAAGCTCGTTGTGCAAATTTCTGTTCTTTTTAATTTAAATATAAGAAAAAATTCATTTATTATACGCCAATATTCACTTATTTGAAAAGTAAAGGAACGCCAAATTGCAAATAAGTAAATTTACACTTATTCGACAAATAAGCAGCTGAACTTATTTCATAAGTAATATACTTTTTACTTACTCTATAGCTGAAAATTATTACATTTACGTGAACGTTTCATTTATCTAATAAGATACCGCAAATTGAAGTAAAACTTGATTCACTTTCTAAGTAGAATTTTAATGTAATATAAGTGAATATCATTATTCTACAATTAATATATTGCGCAATAAAACTTTTGTAATAATTCCTTATTGTATGAAATAGCTTGTTGAGCTATTTTATAAGAGCTGCAAATTTTCTCCTAGAGGAAGCTTTGTAATAGTAAAAAAAAATTTTTTGAGATTATGTGTTAGGAATCTTATTTATAAAATTTGTAATCGAAATACACTATTTTTAGAAAATGTCCGTATGGAATATGTGTGTATGTATATGTATGTATGTATGTGTGTATGTATGTGTGTTTGTTTGTTTGTTTGTAGTATCATTTATTAACGCTCTAGGAAATATCCCCTTAAGCGCGGACTTAGCAAGTAA
>JAWWEQ010048308.1:0-16044 GCA_035583055.1 Torymus tubicola | reverse complement strand
CACCCTTTTTCGTTAGAATTTCGCGCTCTACCCGATCCCGTTGAGTAAAACATACAATTAGAGAACACGTTGTATATCTTCTTATATTATATAGTTTTAAGAGGGTTTTATGCAACTCAGCCCCTCCTCAGCCTCTCCGCATAGCCCCCCTCGCCCCTCCTCAAAATAACGTTAAAATATAGTTAGAAATCGGTGTTTTTAATCTTACTATTGCTCCTCAAAACCCCTCCTCCTAACCCTACTCAATCCCTCCTCATACCTCTCATACAACTTATTACAAGGACTTACTTGTTCGTCTGCAAAAGAATGTTGACTTACAACGATATGACAATTAATAACATATTGGAAAACTCGCTGAAAAAGCATCTCTTTTATTTGTGGTACCGACTTTCTGAGCCTTAATTCTTGCGACCCCCACCGATGTAACGCGTGCAAATATTGTAATAGATCGAAGTGATGATTTATAAGTCTCCCACAATAAATATACTTATTTCTTTACTTTATATATTATATGTGTGGATTTGAAGCATAACGACATAAGTCTACTTTTCAAGTTTCCGAAAAAAACGGGTTTTAATGTTCAAACTTATATGTAAGATCGGAAGAAAGAAAATAGGGCGCGATATTGTACTAGTCAATTGACACATTCAAAACCCATATTTACACAGTGGTATGAGTAGGTTATACATTTTCTGTTGCATTTTAATATATACAAGGTGTCCTATTTTAATCACCCACCTCCAAAAATTGGCAGAAAATGCACTAGGAGAAAAAAATGATAGATACAAAAGTAGTAGGGCTCAAATGAGGCCACCTAATGGTATCAATGACTTTGACCTTGAACGCGATTCTCAAGGATATTTCAAGATTAAAGTAGTTTTTCTTAATGGAAACTGCTGGTTATGAATATAAAACTTTTTCTTGTTTTGGTTGTAGACTCGATCGAGACCTAAAAAAACACAAAAAGATTCATTATATTATAAATATAGTTTTTTTTTCTATTATTAGATTAATAAATATTTTACAATCGATATAATGTTACAAAATGTAGGATTTTGGACACATTTTTTTTAATTATAATAGTTTGTAAAAGTTTCAAATAATTTTTAGTAGTTTTAAATAGTTTCAAACTGTTTCATGTAATTTCGAATTCCATATATATATATGTTTTAGAAAAATTTACTAATTACTAAACTATTATTATTAATAATGATATCAATTAATAATTAATTATATTAGCAAATACTTATAGTTTTTCTTTTTATTTAATTATTAATTACTAATATATAATTAGTTATAAACAGTTATAAACAATTAGTAATGTCCAAATTTCTACATTGTATAATTATATTTTTAACAGTTTATAATGCTTTTTAATAGTTGTAAAGTTTTCTGAACAAACATATTTCCGGTAACGTAATTTATTATTATATGCACTGCTTCGACCACGTGTTTATGAATTATCACTTTTACTCTGCACTAATACAAAATATATTATTTTTAACATTATTTTTAATAAGTATAAAAACTCTAATCATAATTTACAAAAAATAACATTTTATTTTCAAAATAAAATTTTATACGTGCATGTACAGGCAGTGTGTGTTAATATTGTTTAATAAAAATGATTAATAAAAACTATATATACTAATTGCAAAAATAAAGTTCTTCATTCCCATGATTTTTTATACTTAATTCTACAGTATATTATAAAATAGTACTTACTTCGATGTCTCCGACTGAGCACAGCACCACGCCGTTGTCGTGCGCTCGCTCTCTCTCTCTCGCTCTCTCTCTCTCTCTCTCTCTCACTGTCTGACGGTATGTCAGGGGCCGGTTGAACAAACACTAACTAAATACTTTTGGTATGTGATTTTAGATGCGATGAAATAAACTGTATTCACATTTGTGTGTACATGAATAAATATTACGAAGACGAATTCGTCTTAACGAAAGAAAATTATTTTTCAATAAGAACCAATTAATAAAGCATTGTATTTAACAATATGTGACGTTATATTGAATGTTATATCTACTATTATGCCTCTTTTCTTTTCTGAGTCTATTCCTGATTGCCCTGCTCCTGTACAGTTTCCTCTGCAATTTGTTCATGCGATTCTGACACGACGATGGTGTTCCACTACGTATATATAACGTCCTTGTAAATATAACTAGGAGTCACTGATCACTGGTACCTGCCATCGACCAGATCCATACAAAGCATAACGCAACCTTTCAGTTTTTGCGAGGTATCTCGAATCTCGAAGTCGATCTTGAAAATAGATTACGTACGACAAAATCAAAAAAGTAATATATAAGCATATACTTATCTAACGATCATACGTCTGTACTTTCTCAGCTTACACTGTTTATTATTGAAAAAAGAAAATAGGCATATAGTAGGCATCACATTGAATATAACGTCACATATTGTTAGATTCAATGCTTTAATTGGTTTTTATTGAAAAATAATTTTCTTTCGTTAAGACGAATTCGTCTTCGTAATATTTATTTACATGCACATAAATGTTAATAAAGTTTGTTTTATCGCATCTAAAATCAAATACTGAAAGTATTTGGTCAGTGTTGCCAACCTAAATCGGAGCAAAAAAGATTAGCTTTCGAAATACTGGCTTTTCCAACCGGCCGCCGAAATACCGTATTTTCTAGCCGGCCGCCAAGATACCATCTTTTTTAACCGGCCGTCGAGATACCGTCTTTTCTAACCAGCCGCTGAGATACCGCCTTTTTATTCGGGAGCTACAATATGTTCATATGTTTCACGAATAATTCTGTAATATGCAGTTTCCCTGCGCCTGAAAAAGGCCATATCAGATCCTTTGTAGCTAGCAGAAAAGTAGTAATCGATTTTAAAATTTTTTTCATTAAAAAAAATTTTTAGAATATTTTTGTATGTCCTAACACATATTGAACAATCTTCTTTTAGGTTATGTTCCAAAAACATGGTAAAAACACGACGAAAATGTTTATACTTTAATTTTAGAGCATTATCTCATGCGAAAATGGATGTTTGGTAGAGAAATTTAAAGATGTAGAAAGAAATTGAAAAAAAAATTGTTTATAAACACTGATATAGCTATTGGTTTTAAGCTTATGTGCCATAAACATGGGAAAAATGCTTAAAAAAATTGGTTTTTTCGAATTTTGTGTATGTTTCGGCGCGAGAACGCAAATTGGGACACCTCCATTCGAAGGAACGGCAAAAAATACACAAAAAGTCATTATTTACAATTAGTTAGTCAAAAATTAAGTACATCACCTAAAAAAATCATTGAAAAATTTTCTGAGCTTAATTTTTATTTAAAAAATCTGGAAAAAATCAGGCTATTTTCTTACTCAAAAACACACGTTCGGGAATTTTTTCAGATTTTTTGAAAGAAAGCGCTGAGCGGAAAATTTTTTTTCTAAAAAACACGTTTTTTAGGTTTGGAGTCTCAAATGATCACCTAGACAACTGAAAATTTCGCTAGAGAGGTTTTTACACTTCTATCAGAATAAATATTACAATATATTAGTCCAATCTCTATAATTACTAAAATAATGACATCCCGATTTATTGTGTACTTTATCTTCGAGCATTTTTTATCGACCGAGTCAAATATACTTTATCTAGAATAGAGAAAACGGAGTTCATTTATTTATTTTTATGCTAAGAGTAGGTGTTCATATTACGTTAAGAATAATATTACGTTAATGTTCATGTTAGATTAATTGCTTTATTGATTGTGTTTTACTCTAAAATAATTTTGTTTCATTTAGAAACATTCATACTATAATCGTAATATTTATTCTGATAGAAGTGTAAATAAAGTCTATTTGATCACATCTCAAAACAAATACTGAATACATGCTTTTCAACTGGCCGTCGAGATACCATCTTTTTCAAAGGGACTCGGAGTTACTATGTTTTCCAATCAGTCTCCGAGTTACCATGTTTTCCAACCGGGTTCCGAGATACCATCTTTTTCAACCGAACTCTGAATTACCATGTTTTCGAGCCGGCCCCGAAGTTACCATGTTTTCCAACCGGACTCCGAGTTACCGTCTTTTTATAGGGGAGCGACATATGGCCCCTCCTGGTTCAAAGAAACATAAACTTATGACTACGCTTCACGACAAACACCGCTATCTGCCCCACTATGGAGCACACAAACAAGCGTTGTGTGCGTTCAAGAGGTCTTGTGAGACAAAACTTGACGAATTAGTCAACAAAAAACCGAGAGAACTCTTAAGGTTAGTATCTGAAATTGAAAGTGCTTCATTACTCAAAAAAAATTTTTTTAATCAACTTAATTGAATATGTTGCCGGTGGATCTTTCAAAATTAAATGCCATTGCCCGTGGAGGATTTGTCCCTACGAAAAAACTTTCTAAACTACCTCAAGAAGTGAAATTGATGGTGACAAACCTGAAGATCGTGAAGACAAAGTATGGAATGAAGTAGCTGAGATAACAAACGTGTTTGAGGTGTTCTGACCCAAGCGAGTATCAAACACCTTAATAGAAGACGAGAAGTTCTTCTTCGACTTAGCAGATGCTGCAAACAAGTATGAACTCTTTTTAACTTGTCCCGGCGCGTCTAACATTGAATTTAGTGGAAAATAAGTGTTGTGAATATATAGTTAATTTTAAGTTCTTGTAAATATGTTAGAAGAACACTAGCCTTGTCTTGTCGCGTTTAATATTGAATATGTATTGTAAATATAGTTAAGCATTGTAAATAAGTGTTAAAATTAGTTCTTATAGTTAAAGACATATGTTAAAGTAAGTTAAAAGGTGAAACATTATTCTTGATTTCACTTTAAAAAATTTTGTTTTTATTAAACATTTAATTTGTATGATTACATATCTTTTTTATCAATCCAACTATTATATGAATTATCAAAGCCAAGCCATAAAATTCCCATTATCATTTTGCAAAAATTTTACTTCCTTTTTTCTTAATTATTTTTTCTACAAGATAAATATCTGAATATTTGGCTTTGAGTAGTGCTTGTTTGTAGAAACCGTCTGACACGGGTTGTTCTTGATAGTCTTTCAGATGGTAAGTCAGAGTACCTGTAGGTGCTGCAGTTACAATTGTAAATATCTCTGTAGACCAATTGAGAGTATATCCTTTATCAAATCCTGCTTTAGCTTTGCTTACTCAAACTTTGTCATTGATTTTAAAATTGGGCTGTTACATCTTTAAGTTTTACACCGATAGTATGATGTTTACAATTATTGTATGTGCTAATTAAATCATATCTAACCACTTGTAATTGCCTCTCAGACTGGATTTTTTCCACATTGTACTTTTTGGAATGCGGTTGAAACGTTCATATATTGATGCTTTTACTTTTATAGTACAACTTTATTTTGTATATTTTCATAAGTTTTTGAGATTTATTTAGCACTTTGTCTTTAACTAATACAGATTTTATAGCTTCTGTGACATCTTTGCCTGTTTTTCTCTTCACAGGAACAGCCCATGCATATTTAGAGAAAATGTCGATTATAGTGAGTAGGTACCTATAGGCCTTATCATACCGAGCCTAAGAAATCATTTCGACGAGATCTGCTTGCCATATCGCGTCCAAACCACGCACGTCAAAGCTTCGATCTGTATAGTTACGTCTTGCAGGTTTGTGTAGTTCTTGAACTAGTCTTTGCATGCTTAATGATTGACTAACTTCCTATAGCCTCTTTTATAGTCAAAATGTCAGCTTGTATTTGAGACAGTTGGGTATCAAGTTCATCTCTGTAATTGTCAACTATTATATCTAAATCATTCAGACTAGTTTTAAGTCTTGTACTTCTGTCGGTTATTCCACGAATTTCTATTTGATTAATCTTTCGTAAAGTTTGTAAATTAACAACATCATTTGGTTGTTGAGGTTCGGCAACATTACATAATTTTTTATTCTCCATGTCATAGTGACCGTTAATAGTGACTTTGAAACCGACACCAGGTGGTCCACGGTACCCTTCGTTCTTACAAGATTGTGTCCAAACAGATCAACGATCATTTTAAGAATGCACCGTATATTCTTATGCGCTCAATATACATACCCTGCTTCGCCTAATTCTTCAATTATAGAATGTATTTCGTTTGTATGACTTGAATTTCCTGCAGATCTTTTAGCAATTAATAATCGAAGGCGATCGACCAGTTCATTTGGATCGTCCCAGTAAATATAGTCTAAAGCATGGCGCGTTTTTGCAATTTTATAACGTGGATGTTCCTTTTTTCAATTGATTCCTTCTGCAGCAGTTGCTCTGGAAGTGGTTTTGAACATTTGCGCAATAATATTATTAAATTTGTTACTATTATGAGCACGAATCATTTAATTCTTATCATGTCGCTTTGTATGAGCTGATGATAGTTCTAAAATTTTGCAATAAATTTATAATCTTTTGAACTTATATTACTTTAATTTGATTGTTTTGCTATGAGTAATTCAAGTAATCCTGTAGTTTTTGGGTACACTGCTCCATTTACTTTAATTTTGTTAATGTGAAAACTAATTGGCAAATTACCAATAAAAAAATTCACCTTTTTTATTTCATACATTTGATCAATATATTAGGTTTGATTGAGCTTGAGAGCTTTGATGTAGAAATCAGAGTCCTCATCATCATTGCTATCTGCTGTTTCAAACGATGTGTCATGTGCTGTTTCATTCTGCAGTGTAAGATTATTTTCAGCTTCAATACTATCATTATGTTCAACATTGTCTTGTTATGTTTAACAATGTTAAACCCTTTCTACATTCTTATGTTCACTGTCTGAGCTCTGTTCAACTTTTTTCTTTTTTGTTTTTTCAGTTACCAGATTTTGGAGAGGATCTACTATTGGCTTAAAAGTTTATTTCAAAATCTTTTTGGCATGGTCTTTCCCAAATTTTAATATTTGATATTTGCGTTTAATAGCTTCTCGTGCTTTAACGAGCTGACAAAGTACGTTCTTTCGTCGTTAAAAGTTAGCCATGTTGTTGTTGTTGTTTCAACGTTCAATCTGAAACTTTTGAGTATAACCAATGTGTATGCTATATTTATAGCAAAATTATCGAAGCCCTTGCGAAATCTACAATCACTTATTCCTCTATCTTGATCGATTATTAAAAAATCGTGATTGTCGTCTCTGCAACACTTGGAGCACAACTGTTTAAACTGTACCTGTAGTTGCGATAACTCTTATGTAGTAAGTTGCATATTTATTACTTGTTTCTCTACTAACTAAAGTTATAGATTTATTTTTTTCTCACAATCAAGTACTTTTTTATAATCATCATTACACTTCTTTTGTAGCAATTAAAACATTTCTTTATATCTTTAATATATTAAAGATTTTTTATTTTTCTTTATATAATTTGCTTTTATAATATTGAAATAGATTTTGAATTACTATTTACTTTTTATTTATCTTTTGAATATTTTAATCGTAGCAGCTTATTTTATTGTATCAACTGATTTACAATAATTATTTTTTACGGAAATTTGTACCTGCTTAACCAGTCTGTTCGAAGTTACATTGATGTATTTAAGATATTTAACTAGTTAATACTGCCTGTACTGTTTAACAGTTTGAGTCAAAGCCACATCTTTTCTTGTAAAATTAATAGAAAATCATTTACAATATTAACTAAAAATAAATATTTATGTTTCAGGAAGTGGACAACGTTTTTTAGTCAAGAAGTGATTGTTAATAAAGAGATTTTGCTTTCAAGACTCATTTCTCAAGATATGACATTTTGAACTTTAGCGTTACTGGCTCTGGATTTTTAAAATCTAGAGCTTCGTGCCATAGTTGGGTGTATTACAAATAATTTGCACTTTACTCCATGAAAATTCGCCAAGTAGTCTAAAAGAAAATTTACGCCAAAATTTTTTTCTATAGAGAACTATATCTCGGGATTAAAAGGCGGATCAAAGGACCTCTATTTTTGTCAGATTGTCCAAAAATAGTTATACTAATAGTACATAATTTTTTTTTTATTGATAATAATATTTTATTTCATTTTTTCAGGTAATTTTGGCCTGAGTGGCGTATAGGTGTAAGGTCGCCTTGAAGACTTTGAATAGACATATACGTTTTCAAATCTTACACCATTAGAATGTGTTATAAGAGCGAGTAAACTGTTTCTTTTTCCACAGTTTAATGGGTCGCAGAAGATGGCTCGTATACTGTCGGGAAGTAAATCACCGTGTCTTTTCGTTCTTTCTCATGTTCTACGACTGCGTCAAAATTTTCTAGTGGTAGTTTTACCAAGTGCTCTTTAAAGTGTATTATCTTCACTCTATGATATCCAAATTATGACTGATTACTATGAGTATAAATAGTAGCCTTATATAGCTTCCACCATCAGTTGCCCGTTGGCTTTCAGAGAGTTATGATCATTCACAAACGTGGACGTGGTTTAATTAATAAAGTTATCAATAAACTTCCATTCGAGTTTCATATATGTGGTATTCAATATCGTGGTCCCGGAATAAAGTTAGCAAAGTGGTTAGCTACAGGAGATCTTGGAATCAATCTTTTAGACGCTGCTTGTAAAGAGCAGGATATAGAAATTGTGAAAACTTTCAAGCGAGAAACGACGCAGATAAAATTTTAGTTGAAAAATCTTTGAATCGCGTAAAATCAAAGGACTCTAGTTTTGGCTGCATACGTAATCACTAATACTATGAAATTAAAATCTAGACTTGGTATGGGTTTGAAGAAGTATTAAAAAAAAAACTAAATCTAAAGTTGGTAAGGATTTAAAAAAGAAAGTTCCATTAAAAAGCATAGCCAAATCAGCACCTAGTAAGTATGCTCTTAAAGTAATTCGATTAACTTTGAAAAAAGCTCGTAAAGTTGTCAAAAAAGCAGATGGTAAAAAAATATTAGCGTTCCTCGTGTTTTACCATTTCCCTCAGGTGGGCCATTACTGTTTCTCATGCCTCTGCTTGCAGGTTTGAGTGCAACCGGTGCTCTTGCTAGTGGAGCTGCTGGTATTGCAAAAGCCATAAATGACGCAAAGGCTGCTCTAAGCAACAGATGGAAGAAAATAAACGACATAACAAAACTATGGAAACTATCGCATTAGGCAATGGTCTCTATCTTAAACCACACAATGTGAGACTGGGTCTCCATTAAAAAAAAAAAAAGTTCATCCAAATAAAATTACCTGTCCGTGCACTTATCAATGTTAACATGTTAAAATATACAAAGTCCTTGAAAATACCTAATTTTCGAGGTGTGTTTATGAGAAATGTATTACCCGTTTCAGGCCAACACTATTATGATTCAGCTATAATTAATCTAGATGACGCTAATGCTCCTGGGACACACTGGGATGTATATAGGAAAAGGGATAAAAATGTTGTATATTTCGATAGTTTTGGCGATCTCCGATCGTCGTTAGATTTAATGTTATTTCTCGGAGTACAGCGCGGTATAGCGCGCACACACAACGTAACAGCCGCACGATATCTGTAACGGTCGCCCTGCCCACGTGCTTGCGCGCGAAGGTATGTTTTCTCTTACCTTAACACAATTTCGCTTTCAAAGGTAAATAATGAAGATATGATAGTAGTCGTTTTTTATGTCGATCCGACGATCACATACGCCGACATTATTTGCCGTTTATTGTGTTGAGAGAAAGAGAGAGAAAGAGAGAGAAAGAGAGAGAGAGCGAGAGAGAGAAAGAGAAAGAGAGAGAGAGAGAGAGAGCGGTACAGCGCGCACACACAACGTAACGGCTAAAATTTTTCCGATTAGTAATTAAATCAATATTTGCTAAGTACCCATCTTTAGCGGCTCTTATTAAATGACTTTGGACAGATTCAAAAGCTACTGCTTCTGTCTATTTCTGTACGATCGTCGTCGACTCTAACTGCTTCAACCACAGTGTTGTGGAGATCAAGGCGCGTGGGAGGGCTCCTATGGCAAGTATAGAAGAACCCTAAGGTACGACCGTGCTATTCATTCTTTGAAATAGGTGTGAGATCCGATAATAAAATTTAATTAAACGCCAATCAATGTAAATACTGCTAAGAAATATAAATAGAAAATCCATTAGATTAGCATTCTACTTGAAAAGTTCCAATGTTGACCCTTGAAGGGCATCTTGTTCGGCGTTCAGCTCCTGCTCTGATGTTAAGTCCTTTTATTCTGTTGTCAAAGATAAATTATTCTGCCATATGACCCGCAGCTGTAAATTTGATAAAATTTGCTTCCGAATTTTATATTTTATTCGGACGGTTTTTTTCGAACATCACTAAGCATTACACATCTTAAACTTTACACGTAGATAAAAATATTGTTTGTTCCTGTCCTCAACTTAGATACCACGATACTCACTCGAACAATTCTCAGAGGGAAAGAAAAAGGGAAAAAACAAAGTCCAGCCATTCTTGTAATAAATTATGAAAGTTCTCAGAGGATAAGATGACTGACAAAACGGGTTTGAACTCATGCATCTTTGTCCGCTCGTCCTTTTCCAAATGTCAGCACGAACTTATCAATATCATGTATCTACTAAAGAATATGAGTCCACACAAGAAATCACACCTCACAAAACATTTTATTGCTACGCCGATTCTCTTCAAGCGCTGGGTCTTTTATCCCACTTCTAAATTGTTGAATAGTGGTGAAGTGTGGAAGGAGCTTCCTCGCAGAATGTAATAAAAAAAATATTCATTAAACACTAATTAAAAAAAATTCTAAGTCAGTGTGGCGCGTTGGATCAACCCTTTTGCCACGCGTTTTTACAGATTCCGTACTTACAGTTTGTCGTCTTGCTTGTCTTCACGTTCTATTTGATCGAACAACCTAGCGCTCACGTACCACACACAAGAGTTTTCCAATCCAAGACAAACCTCTCTCTCTCGGAAACTACAGTTCCCAATCCAGTGTTTGGCTTCGAATCGTTTGCTCAGAACACCTACTTTCCTGACTAAACCTCGCCTTCACGGAAAAAATGCATGAAAAAAATATCGGCAAGAAGATTTAGAATCTTTTTCTACCCATCTTTCAGAAACCGTTTACCTCGAATTGATCCATAATGATTATCAATATAAAACTGTTGCATTTTTAAAGCATTATCTCTAAAATTCAGTTTGTCTGTTCAGTTGACGTGGAATACACGATCATGTATGTGTCTCTCGTATATATAAATATACATTTATATATACGATACATAAAAATATAAATTTACATGCTTTTTTAACAACTTATGTAATAACTGGTATTATTTTTGTAAAATAATATTTATAAGCAAATTATGGTAAAATTTATACAGTGATAAAAGGTAGATTAAAAGATAGATTTTACCATAATTTGCTTATAAACATTATTTTAATAGATTAAATTTGCAAAAATGATACCAGTTATTACATAAGTAGTTTATAAAGCATGTGAATCATGAAGCATCAGATTGAAAGTCATTATGGATCGATTCGAGGGAAACGGTTTCTGGAAGAGAGATGGAAAAAGATTCTAAATCTTCTTGCCGCAATTTTTTTCATGCATTTTTCACATGAAGCCGAGGTTTAGTCAAGAAATTAGCTGCTCTAGCCCACTGTGCGCCGGATTCTGCCTCAGCGGTTTACCGGCTCGGGCGCCCACCCCGCTTACCCATACAGGGTGACCAGGTGGCGATCTTCTATCCTTCTCACCAGCTTGTCACACTGTACCCATAACGTGCCCAAAATGTGAAGACAAGCCCTCGGGCTGTCGAAGCGCAGGGTGCGGCGTACACTCATTGGTTCATCGGGTCGGAATACAAGTCCCAGATAGCCCACCTTGAACGGCGGCTATCTGCTTCCTGAGTAAGGATTGGCCTCGATGTGGCAGTGCATACCAAGCATTGACAAGTGGCATAGTTACCTGGATGCCGTCTCACGAGGACGGAAGACGGCGGGTTACTAGAACCGCCGCCACGCTACCGACGTGTACGGCCTCGAGTCGGGTGTGACACATATATGGTCCCCGGCTGGAAAGGGCTTTGGTACCCGCTCAAGAGGTCACCGACCGAGGATACCTGATCTCCGAAATGCATTCCCTGAGACTTACTATATAATGGCAAGTGCGGAGACCCATCCCATGTGGGTATCATAAGCCGTAACAGAACTGTGTAAGGGTGGTAAGTCCCTACTAGGACGTACACACCTCCCTATAATGGAAAAGTGTCTAAAACACACATCGTAGCTCTGTACCCATAACGTTTAGTACAATAACGTTTCGCTTGCATTACTGACTCGCTCACTCACTTGCTCAATCATTTATTAAGAGAAGAATATAACATAGGTTACAATTTTTCAATATGTTTCTGATTGTATATGAAAGTATAATTCTTGTAAATCGTCATAAAATAGAAACAGGATACAAAAATATATACAATCTCTTGTCTGAAACGAAATCTAGAGATAGAGATTGAAGGACATTTTCGGTTGACACTTAATTTTGACTACTGTCACTGTTCCTAATTTCACACGTAACGTATGTACATATGGCTGAGTTTTTGTCAAATCAACAGGTAAAAATTGATTTTATTAAAACTCTCAAAAAATCTTCGACTACTTATTCTGGATACCCCAACCCTGAATTTTTTCAGATTTTTGTGACATATACTTTTGAATATATCAGAGATCAAAATCTGAATTTTCCAAATTTTTTCATTATTTGCCAATTTTGATTAATCTATCACTCTTCAGGGAAATTTTTTTAACGATAAACATAAGAATAGTTTTTTTGTAAAAGTTTTTCAGTTTTTTAATAAAAATTGTTTTGAGGCCGTACGTATATGCTTTCACTTACATATGGGAGCGTCTGCCTAAAACAAGCCAACCAGCGCGCCAGCGACGCATTTTTTGCTCGAACAGAAAAAACATATAAATTTAGAAAATTGAAAGTCTGATCAGGATTTCGTATGAGTTCTGGAATGATCAATGATCGTTTTTGGATTAAAAAATTCAATCAGTAGTTCATTTTTCAAAAATAGTCTTTAAAATATAGCTAAAAGATCCGTCGATATTGAAGAATATGCAACGAATTTCATTTTTAAATTCAGGGTTGAGTTGGGTTGGATTGGGTTTTGATTGATTTTTAGCTTAAAAAAGAAATAAAATTTTGAAATAACTTACATGAACTTTTTTTCTCGTAATTTTCCGTAAAATTTTACTATATTTTTTCGGACCAGTCTAAGACTATTTTTTAAAAATTAACAATTGATTGAATTCTTTATATGCCAAAACTATCGCTAATCATTCCAGAAGTCATACAAATCCTTTTGGATAGTAGTGGATATTAACATAAATTTTTTGGTAGAATAATTCTGATCGGACTTTTAATTTTCTAACTTTATATGTTTTACTTACATCTTTATATGTTTTACATATATGGGAAAATCAACAGAACTTTCGACTTTTGATTTAAAAAAAATGAAAATAAAAATAAAAGCATACATTTTTTATCATATTTTTCATGTATATCATGTATATATGGGATGATGAAGATGTAAATAAACATATAAATATCTAGGAGTTCGTTCACACGATTCGTAAACTTCAATTTGAAAAGAAAACGAGTCAGTCTAATATTTCCTGCTCTCAAAATATTTGTTAGGATTTCATTTGCATAAATATGTTCAGTAACCGTCTGTGTATGCGCGCACGTGTGTGTGTGTGTGCGTGCGTGCGTGCGTGTGTGTGTGCGTGCGTGCGTGCGTGCCTGCGTGTATGCGTGCGTGCGTGCATGCGTACGTGCGTGTATGTCAATGTATTGTAATAGTATCAGTATAATAAAATTATTAATAAACCAATAAAACTATATGAAAAAATTGATATGTGAATCTAGCGTATCTCAAGTACATTATTTAGGCCAATACCTACTGATTACGCTCAAATAACCAAATTTTGCCTTTAGAAAATAACAATTTTTTATGCGAATTACGCATACTAGTATACTTACGTTTTGGCTCACAGATTTTTGAAGACACACTATTTGGATGGGGCTAGATTTTGTAAACACTAGATTTGTTAGAACTAAAAAATTATGTATATTTAGATGTATGAAAAAATGGATTACACTGGTTCAGCAGGCTGCCATTTTGTTTGTACGAGTGGAACACTTTTCTAATATTGTTAGGTGAGAGGTTAAACATAACCTAAAGAGTAACAACTCTCCGTAACTACAAATTATAAAATTTTCGGTCGCTGCTCCGGGACATCTGTCGTTTCCTACCTGGGGGTCCAATTTATCTAACTCGGATTTATATGAGGGGCAATTTCCCGAATAATACCCGATCATGTAAAAATAATGAGGCAACAACGAAAAGTGATTTAAAGTTAGGAAAATTAATAATAAAAGAAAAAACCAACAGATAAATAAAAGAAACAATATTTAAAAAAAAGGAATGAAAATAGGGGTCTTGTTAATCGAAAGGGCCGATAAAAAGAGAAAGCGACCGAAATACAAGAAATTATTTTCTACTTTCAAATTTCGCGAGCTGCTCCGTTTAAATCCTCGCGCGCAGCGATGCCGAATGTAGTACGGGTCCGAGCGGGAAATTCGAAAAAAATTTTTGCTTGAAAAAATTTATTTTGATATAAGAAAATTCTAGAATACTGAAATATACAAGAAACAAAAAGATTTCTACAACAAATATTTTTATTTATTTATAAGTAATTTTCAACTTTGAATGAGTGCAATTCACAAGAACAAATTCATAAAAGTATGGAACATATGGCAAATAACGATATTTATAAAATAATGGTAATTATATACATAATACGGCTACTAATTTTATTGTAAAAACAACACTAGTTTATTCAGAAAAATTATTACTTGCATAGTTAGAATAGCGCGCACTGTCGGTATATAGATCGCCGATTTTACCATGGCAATGAGTTACCATAGTAAGATGCGCCGCCGCGAGATGGCGCGTGCAACGGAAGTACTAATACCGAATACTCACGATCGAGATTTCTGCCGCATCAACCCCATAATGCTTGTCATTTGTGCGTTAAAAGTTTAAACAATAAATAAATTAAAAATGATTATCTTCAATAAATTATGAATATGTTCAATATATGTATTTTTGATAATAAAAAATGTTATCAACAAGTACAAGTTTAGCATCGATATATAACAGCCAACATATTTACAGAACAACATAATTACTAAAGCATAATTAAAGCATGCTTATCTCGACAATTCTTGCACATTTCTGCTGTTAGTGTGAATTTGATTAAAATATAGTATATTTGAACTCATATAGTAACTGGAAATTAGGTAACAGTGAAATATTAAATTATAAAATCTTAAAAGCAAACGAAAAGCGGTTTATAAAAGTACACAAAAATCAGCTTTAAATAAAACGGACTACAAAAACCAGTAAAAGTGTGAGGCGCACAGACAAGCAAAATGAAGCAAACTGCTAATAAAACAATTAGTCAACTTTAAATAGCCTGGGGATGCAAGTTCCATGTAGAATGAGTGGAGGCACGCAGAGGGACTATAAATAGTAAAATCTTATTTAAAAAATTTTTAAACCTAAATAGCCTGGGCATACGAGTTCTATGTAGAATAAGTGGAGGCACGCAGACGGGCTATAAAAATAATAAAATGTTATTTAAAAAATGTTTAAACCTAAATAGCCTGGGGATGCGAGATCCACGTACACGGTGCGAAGCACGCAGACGGGGTATAAACAGTAATATGTTATTTAAAAAATATTTTAACCCAATATAGCCTGGGGATGCAAGATCCACGTAGAAAATATGAGCCACGTAGACGGGCTATAAATAGTAAAATGTTATTCAGAAAATATTTTAATACAAAATAGCCTGGGGATACGTGATCCACGTAGAATAAGTGGAGGCACGCAGACAGACTATAAATTTTTTTTTTTAACTCCTGTTTATTATTTATAATCTGTCGAGTGACATTAAGTAAATTTACATTAAAATAAGCAACAAAAAAAATATAGAAGAAGAAAAGAAATAAATATAAATATCACGTTTTCAGCAAATATCCCATTGGACAATTCTACTTTGT
>JAWWEQ010048297.1:0-16045 GCA_035583055.1 Torymus tubicola | reverse complement strand
TGTTATTCGTTGGCCCAAAAACTTGACCAACCGTTGCAGTTAAGCCATTTTAGTTGGGTTATTTTCTACCAGGGTATACAACGTATTAAATTAATTTCATAAATAAATTACCATTCTTGTGAGAATCCAAAACAGACCAAAAAACGACTACAATACGTTTTATTTAAGTAGCACACTCGTCACATGTATTTGAAATGCAACGCTCTCCTTCGCCTGTATTCGTAATACAAAAAGAATCTCTTGAAATTCATTTATTTAAATTGATTTCGTCGTGCGGGCCCCATGCTCGTGCATGCGCAGGCACGTGAGGAAACGTCGTCAAACAAAACCTGCGCGCTTTTGAGACACCCACGCGTGTCTTTCCAGATCCGTCGCAGAGAACAGTTCTGTATACATACATGATCTGTGGTATTCTGAAAACGGTAGTGATGAAGAAATTCAGGTAGTTTGTTTTTGAATAATTAATGGGATCGCGTCGAACGGGTTTGGCTTATATTGTGTTTCTGCTGCGTAGGGAAATTTTTCAAATGTTATATGTAGTGGGTGGACAAGTGTCATTTGTATTTCTGAAATGAGAGTGAAAAAGGAATTGTATGAAAATAAAGAACTGTTTAAATTCTTATTATTACATCTATTTGATGCAAAATTAAAAATTATTTTTTTTTCTAATTGCATGATATATAACTTTTTAATTGTATATAACAATTACTTAATTTTACACTTGCCATATGAGTCTAAAAAGATAATAAAAAGAAAATATTATTAAGAAATATTAAAAAAAAATATACGCTTTCGGTGAACGATAAATAACGATTTATTAGTTATTGCAATTCATACTTCGAAAAATTGCAAATATCTATTTTATGTAAATCTTTAAAACGTTTTGTAAAAATATCGAGCAGACTATTCACCAGGAAGTGACAGTTCTAATGCACAATATAACAACCATGAATAAATGAAATTAGCTATGGTGAAAGAAAGTGTAGGCAGGTGTACGTATTCTGTTCGTATATGAATATTCATCACCGTGCGTATATATGAATACTTTTCTGCATATGCGTATTCACTTGACCCTCTCGTGGAACGTCGTCGGTTAAAAGACTTCTCGTATATGCGACCGTATAAGATGAGACCAGCAAATTTGCATCAAGGTGGAGTACTCCTTCTATTTCTTGGGATTCAGAGATTCTTTAAACAAATGTAAAGAAACATCTGTGATATTTTAAGAAAAAATACATAAATAAAACTTACATCACATCAGAGATCTGATAACTATATAATATAAGATTATTGAAATTTGCATTTGTACAGCTTTGAAAAATATAATAAAGCTGTTTAATAACAATAGAAGAATTTTTTGAAAATTAGATCAATGTGCATTAAAAGAAATTGATCTTTTGTATTTTTCAGTTAAAATTATTTTATTTTTTACACATTTTAATAACCTGAAGTACTTGAACGCGATTGCATGATATCTTAACCATAAATAAAATTATACAGTGAAATAAATATAACTAGTACGGCAGACAAACAATATCACAATATAATTCGATGTATATATAAATATATTATACTTTCATCTATTCATTCAATAAAAAATGATTACACTACAACTTACTTTAAAAAAATCACCTCGAAAGTAAATAATCTAATACCTAAAAAAGCGCTACTTTTGCCTTATCCCATACACTGGCAAACCGCTCCCCGCCCAAAAGTACCATCCGCAAAACCGCAGCGCAAAACGTCAAAGAGAGGAAAAAACTTTCACTTCGGCTATACACCGGCGGTGTACGAAAAAAAAATAAAATAAAATTTGATTTACTATCCTGGCCTCCAGATCGCGTACGCACGCAGGTCCGGAAGGCCATATAGCTTGGGACGCGCGGACACGCGTGGGCACATAAACTAAATCAGAAATCGCGAGTGGGAGCTGCGAGAATGTAGGCCGCCAGAGACGCGGAAGAAAGAAGAGAGAGTGCGAGTATATAGCATGAGCGGAGAAGAAGAAGAGGAGAGCGAAACGCCGGGAGCGATGATTCAAAGCCGCGGAATTCGCGTTGCTCTCAGGCTCCGAATCTCACATCTCACTATCTCTTTTTCCTTGTCGTGTTTGCAAACTAATCGACTAAGCGAATTAATAATGAAGTAGCGCCACTTTCTCGGCTACGGGGGACACAATTGCGACGAGACATATATATATATATATATATACATATGGTAGGTGATGTCGGCAGGTGATTTTTGGCAGATTATGGGGTTCATTACAGTGGTTGGGTGTAGGTATGTAGTAGTATAGGTGATGAAGTGGATATGAGGTTATGAAGTACGAAGCAGTCGTTGACGCGCTTTTAAAATAAAAAGGTTTGTGCAGTGCAGCGCAGCTTTGTTTTTTGAATGGCTTAGAAAGTGGGTTTAAGAGGGTTTTAAAGTGAATTATCCTGTACATTGTTTGACAGCTTTTATTTTTGACGGTACAAAAATCTATTTTTTTTCTCTCTCTTTGTGTATACTTATTTACTTGTTCGGGAAGAAAAGATAATAAGCCAGTTCTTTTCTCTGAGATGAAGTTAATGGTTTCGACGGGTATTTTTTCTTTCTTCTTATTGTGCGAGGAAAAAATTACAGTTATCAGAGAAATTGACCGAATTTCTTTATTTATATCGATTGCAGATTTTAATCGATTGATCATTCGTCGATACAAATAAAAGGAACTTTCGCAGAACAATCGATGTGTTGTCAATCTATTCATTACCGACATTAATTATCACTGCAACTTGTTTATTATTCTTTCGCTATAACTAAACGCGGTCGAACGCCGGATGCGCAAACGACAATGGAGACGTTAAAAAGCTATACTTTGTTGTCGCTTGTGAAATTGTTGATTTGCATTATGTTGTTTTTGTTCACCAACGTACAAAACTATTGATGTAAAAAAAATAATGGTGAAACGGTCGCTTTTTAATGGTTACTTTTATGTAAGTCACCACATGTGGGAAAAGTATTGGTAAATAAGCGTTTCTCACGCTAACAATTAGACTATGCAACTTTCAATTCACATACTCCTTTTTTTTCGAAATGATCTTTACTGTTCTCGTTACTATATCGTGCGATACATGGATGGGTTTGAATAGACTCACGTGGTGAACGCGGAAGTACAAGTAAAATTTTGTTTCCGAGTAATTGCGTAGGCAAAAATTTCGATGTAAATTAAAGATTGCATAATCATAAATTGAAAATCATAGAAGATAAAAATACAAATAATGAAAGTAGTACATGTAGAAATGTTTGGAATTTGCAATTAATGTATCATATTATGTAAACCAAAATACACTTATTAGAGCGTTAAATGTTAATAGCTTTCTAAATGTTACAAGTACCAAGAGTATTTCTCGTAAAAAATAATAATTTTTTGAAAAAGAAATCAAATTTTGTTTTATAAAATTGTCTGCGTTACGAAGCATCAAAATTTATAACATAATAAATACCAAAATACCAATCTTGCATTACACTATACAATCTACCACTGAAATTGACAATTCGATTCACCGCACTGACATAATATTCACAACAAAATATCACATGTACATTGTCAAAAATACCAACGCATAAGTACGTTTCGCGTATACACAGCATATATAGGAAATGCCACTACGTGCACGCACGCGCGAAACTCCGGGAAAGAGGCCACGCGTCTGCGTCTGCGTCGCCGAAAAGACCGGTTTTTCGGAAGGCACGCCGACTTTCACGTTCCTCTCTCTCTCTCTCTCTCACTCTTTCTCGCTGATTTTACTCTCGCGGCGACATGCCAGGTGTATTATATACATAGCGTGTAACGCCTTTGACCTTGAACGATGTCCCGAGCCAAAACATCAGCGCGGTGTTCGACTTTATGGAACCCACCGACGGAAAGTCGCTAACGGCGAAATTTCACGAATTTCCGCGCATGATGCCGCGGTGACCGCGCGTGAGTATAGTATATAATATAACCGTTATAATGAAATTGAGCGATCCATTGTGCGCTTTGATGAAGCGAATGATTTTTAGGAATGAAACAAACGCGAGTGAGTTGTTGATTCTTATTACCAAGGTTGCATATCACGTGCCTGTCGGAGAAAGTAAAGGGAAATATTGCAATAGCCGCCGTTGCCGCTGCTGCCGCAAGGGAGTGTCGACGGGGAAACGAAGATGCGCTATGCATGTAATTGGGGTCGAATTGACGGACGGTTTGATATAGGTGTAGATTTCCGTTGCTATGTATATATATAGAGAGAAAGAGGAATAGGTTTAATGGTTTATCACGTGTATCGTTTACTCTACTCTTCGTAGCTGTGTGCAAATAAATTTATTAGCGTGAGTGAATTATTGATAGCTCGACTGAACTGTTAATAAATGGAAAATCAAATAGGCGAATCGAATGTATATATATGTATATGTTTATTTCGAGCTTTCACTTTGAAAGCTTTCAGTTTTGCCATTTCTATATTTATACGATTATTAGTCAAATGAATTATAATGTATGCTTGTTTAGCACGCGCACGCGCGGGACAATGAGACCTATGTAAATATTAAACGGCAGCATCAGCTGAAATTGTGAAAGTTGTCATTTTTATGTACTCTGGAATTCTTGATCAAAAAACAAAAAAAAATGGTCAGTGGATTCGTGGAACTCGTGCAAAATTTTACTTTTCATACTGACTTTCGTGGCAGTTAATGAAATCACAAAGGCATAGGATGAAAGTTGAACATGCTATCCGTGCGTCTCGTTATTTTTGTGAAGATTATAGTTTCGATGCAAAAAAAAGTTAAATATTCTACCGAAACTTTGCAATGTACGTTTTGACATGAAGATGTCGATGAACTCAATTATTTTAAATTTTCTACGTAATTATATTGTCATCATAAAATACATGTAATTATAATTATACATGAATAAGCATAGAGAGCTATATGATAGACAATGGATACAACGTACCACAATTACCATTACCGTACCCGCGGTTTCGGCCATTTCATTTCTCAAAATTGATATTATTTAAACGTTGTAAAACGTTGATAGAATATAAAATTAATTTCTCTTTATACTATGTTATTAATCTTTGAGAAAATCTACCCTCCCCTCTCCTTCCCACTATCCTAATTGATTCATTCACGGTAATTTTTCCATTATACCTCTCTTACCCATTCACCCCCATACAACCGGGGCCAACTTTCGTGTCTGCGCAGCGCAGGCAGCCAACACCGCCGCCACAATGCCAGTCCAATTATGAAATTACCCGAACGACACTTACATAAATCCGCGCTGCACTTTTGCCGAGCGCACGTTTTACGGTCGCGACGCGTTGCACGTGCAAGTCTGTAAATATATATGTGTATGTGTATGTATGCTGCTAGCGGGGGAAGCACAGCAGTCGGAGCACGTTTTGACCCGTGAACCCCCGGGCTCGATGATTACGACGCGCGCGCACCTCCCCCGTTCAACTAACAGCCGTATCATTGCTCGACGATTCGGCTAATGTCTTTACATTAGCCTGGCGGCAGTGAGAGGGAAGAGGAAGTGCTGAACATGTGTGTCTATATGTGTATGTTGTTGTGGATGAAATGGGGTTCAAAATTGCGTGTGTTGGATTTGGAGAAAAGAAGTGTGGGATGGATTTAACGTGCGATCTATTGGAAGTTGATCGGAGACTGGGTTTGAAGCTTTTAGAAAGTGTTTGATTGATAGTGATTGAGATCATGTAGGAGATGATTCTGTTAGAGGGTATTATATGTGTTTTTGCAGTGTATTTCTATGTAGATTGAATATAACTATATAAACATTTTAGAAATCTTATAGAAAGCAGGTAAATATTGTATCTATATTTACAGTTTTTTTATAGCAATGATAGGTTATTAGATGTAGCTATTCGGATTCGTTTTTTCCTATTCTATAGAAATCGAATACTATTTAGATTACTTGTTGTATTCCTGAAAAGTGTTAACTAATATTGATGTAATAATATACCTATGTGATGTTTCAAATATACAATAAGATAACATTTTTATATCAGGTAAAAAACTCTAATATGTGCAGTATTCAAATAATTTCGTGACGACATTTTGTGCTATCCTTAAGCATCAAATTTTACAGCCGCTTATGTTACGTATCAATGGAATTCCATCTGTGGAAATTCACGTCATAACTTACGTGAATGGACCTACGATGAAATTCTTCAGATGCCTTTTCGTCACGTCGCTTCAATTTTTTCGAAAGAAAGTATTCTTTTTCGTCCGATTCATACTCTTATATCATCTGATAAATTCAAAATCCGCGTGTATATATATATATATATATATATATATATATCCGGATTTGAATGAATCAATCGCATCTCTCGAAAATCGCGACGTCTCATGTTATATAGCTCCCACGATGTTCGGCCCACATTCCACGCTATCGGTGGGACGCCACCTTATATACTTTCCCTCCTAAAATCTAACAGAGATTCACGGCCAATTAAAGGCGTATCATCGTTAGACGATTAAGTTTCACCGTTTTCGTGAATGCCCAAAATATTCGAGACGTCATAATGATGCGCGGTAATGGATTTTTTGTCGATCGGTGCATTTTGTGTGATGGCTGAATTTGAATATTATCGAAGGATTATTTTAGCTATATAATTAATGACCAACTTATTACTTCATACCTAGTAATTACAAGCGACTATGATAGTCTCGTGTACTTTTAAGAAATTTTCTTCCGATTTTCCCTTTCTTTCAAATGAATCATATGATATATAAATTTTCTTGTACGATACATCTAAAATATATGAGTTAATAAACGATTAAAAAATAAATATTTTTTTTTATTAAACATCTGATATCGTCATTTATCTACTTGACTTTGACAAGTAATTTTTTTTTGACAAACCTCCTGAAGCATTCTAAAAAATAAAAAACATTCTTTAACGACAGTTGTTTTAATTCCCTGGATCGAAATTTCTCAGACAAGAACGTCACTCAGGATCTCTTCCAAGTATATATACATATGTATATATTCCAAGTCAAAATAAATCATCAGCCAAGAATGAGAATTCAAAAAACTTTCACTCCCGCGTACTGAACCAATCTTCCCAGTACCAGACTTCTTCACTTTATATATATACACATCCTCCCGCGCTTCAATTACAGATAAACGATTATACTACGTGCACTCTCGCGAAACAAAAGAATGTCCCGCTAACTCTCGGCGAACGGCGTTTCGTACCGTTCGTCGGCGAAATCGTTTGAAGTCCGAAGTTCGTGTGCGGAGGCGAATCTAATATCGGCTGGCGCGAACTCACCCAAAGAGATCTCAACCTGATATATATGAAGAAGCTGCCGATAGCTTCTGCGAGAGACGAAGAAAGTCTAACGGGGGAGAGTTTTCGGCGGCTCCTGCGCTTCTCGCTGCCCGTAATCTTATCCGACGTACAGGAGAGTGAAAGAGAAGAGGGAGATGGGACGATAGATAAGACAAGTCTGAACGCCGGCTGCGCGCTTAGGTGGAGAGGAAGAATCCGATGTGATGCGGGAAATTGTAAAGGTTTAGCGCTGGCGAATTGAAGGAGTAAGAAGGAGAAGAAAAAAAATTATTTTCAGAGGACTGAGCGAGATGAAACTTAATGGATTAGGGGATTCGCGAAGATGTTTGAGATATATGGCTGTAATGAAATTTGTGAAAGAAATCTGGGAAAGCCATCGTGTTATGTCAAAGAAAGTGGAGTAATCCGCTGGTCTAGTTAAGAAATGGACACCGGGGTCAGGTCGGAATTATTCAGTATAGCTTGTGTGGTCTTCTGGTTTACTATATATGTATCAGTGCAGTCATTAATATTGTCAGCCTAAAGAATGTTATCTTTATGTTGTAGTAATTAGATTGGTGTGGGTATCTTAGGGAAAATTTTACTTAACAGTATAGAACGGGATCAATTAGACTTTTACATGAGAAATTATTTTCTGATATAATTAGACGTTTTTATCTCTGGAGCTAATTCATAAGTTTGAAATATAAAACATCTTGGAGTATCATTAGAGCTCGAAAACAAACAAAATTGTATTCTTAGTATCTTCTTAATTTATATTGTATAATTTGTAAAAATTTATTGAAATATGATTTACGTTTAAGTATACAATAATAGTTTGAATTTTACTATTTTTCTGAGTTATGAATTTTTAGAGAGTAGTGTATTGTCATCAGGTAGAATTGAGATGAAATCAAGAAAAACAAAAAATATTGTTAAATGATATTTATTTACCAATTTTCTTATACATTACTTCTGTAGTTGTATCCTGCTATGGGAATAATTTGCAAATTTAACATAAGACGTCATCGAAATGTACAACACTTCAATAAATAATCAGAGTATATCAGAAGCACGATGAAGAGGAAAGCAATGCTATTAATGATATAATCTTTGATATCCTTCTCTTAAACTCTCACTTCTAAGCACTCGAAGATACGGCGAATCTCAATCTTAGCAACAGTTTAATGAGAGAGCACGAGGTGTGAAAGCTATATAATTTTATTTTTACGATAAGCACAGCGCGCTCACGATGCTCTATCTTCCTTATCGTGCAGAAATGTGAAGAGATACTGTCATAAGGGGAATCACAGAAGGCGGAAGACACAGCGATAGGTCATTGTCTGTTTCTATGAAGAGGTACTTTTTTCTTTATGTTCTAGGTAGTTTTGTATACGAGTAAAAAAATTAAAATTGAGTTGTAAAGAGATAGAAAAAGATAAAAAATCTAATATTTATTTTGGCTTTTTAAAAAAGAGTTTTTTAAAGATTTAAAGTATAATATGAATGAAGGAGGTGCTATACTCTGCTGTCATCACAAATAAAATAATTGCGTTAGAAAATTAGATAATGCTGCAGCAATGTAATATAATTACAATACAATGAAGAAAAAAGAACATTATAGGCTTGCTGAATCTGTCCAAAAATTGGCAGAGCCATTTCTTATTGTTTTGTTTCATTTTTATATCTTTGTTTGTGTATTTCAAAGGTTACAGTACACGTCATAGAACAACGAAAAAATTTAATTTAGTTTTTAATTTGGAGTGTAATCTGTTATTAAATACTTTTTTCGATGTACTTTATTATAGCTTTTTTGTGCCTTTGAGAGAGTAGTTCGTAGAAAGTAATAAGGAAGCGTTATTTTTGGAAAAAAATTCGCAAGAAATTAATTAAAGAGTTTTATGATAATTGATGGGATGTACAATAGTAAATTTAAATACTAAGTTTCCTCCCAATTTGTACAAATGTTCGTTCTTCAACTTGTTGAACGTCTTGAATGATACACAACTAAGAGGAAAAAAGGTCTTTTACTTTTTGTAAGATGCATTTAAAAATACATTTACATGTTATATATAAAACACTAATTGGTTGTGTTTCTTATAGTAACATCCACTCAAATATTTCCTTAAACATTATACTAAAACTGGTCCTAAATGTCTTTTATCAAAATAAATTATAGATATCAATTAAAAAATATCAGGGTGTTTATAGTACATTACGATACCCTCGCTACGCTCGGGCCTTAACTTCACGCCGTGTAAAAAAGTGCTACCTAGGTCACAAGTATTGTAGACGATTTTATAGCACTGCCTACCTAAGTACAGGTCACACAGTGCTATAATAAAAAATGAATAGTCGTCAAGTATAAATTTGAATTCATTTTTTAATAATTTACTTTCTTGGAGAAATATTAAAATCATTTGGATAAACACGTACTATGTGTGTTTATTCGTACACTCATTTAATTACGTAGTAAAAAATTAAATAAAATTACTTGGAAAACCTTTTACGTCAATGAATGATTTTACGATGCCAATTTCCAACCCTAGACAATAGCAACTTCGTAAAAACCCTTGATTCCACGAATCAAACGTCTAGTTACAATCATTTGAATAGAAGTTTTTTCATCTTTTGTCATTCAAACGCCCATCATAAGAGGATTAGACGAGATTCTTTTATATGATTACGTATAGTTTCTCGATCATTACTCATAAAAATGCTCAAAAAACTTGCTTTATGATCGATTCGCCTCTTCTTTTCATCACAAATCGGCTTTTTTTTACTGTTTTCTAAGTTATAAAAAAAAGAAGGAAATAAATCACCGGGCTTTCCGAACGTCGAAGATCACCGGTAAGGCGATTTATTTTATTAAATACCTTAAGTCGTTTAGATTTATCGTCGACTTCCCGAAACGGTCGCGTCTTTTTACCTCTGGACGGCTGTTTAACAAGCGAAAAAAATAGGAACGTCGCCCGTAAATTAGAGCCGACGCACGCGGAAATCGCCATGGCAATTTTGATCGCGCGCGAGCAGCGACTTTCGAATGAATTAGCAAATGTAAAAATAGTGGTCGTTACCTGCAATGCGTTTGCTTGCCGACGCGATCTTTTTTTTTTATAGATTCGGATCATCTGAAACGAGAATTTTTTGTTTTCAAAGTTGTCATTTTTATTTTGATATGCGTATATAATTATAGTAAATAAATTATATAGTTACTTCCTGTGTATTATGTAAAGATATTAAGTTTGCGGAGTGCAACGTTTCTGACAACTTATAAAATCATAAATACATGTATGTTGAAAGGGTGGGTAATATAATTAGCACTTTCAATTTGTAATAGATACGCAGTAACTGATACAATTAGCTTTCATCACAGAAGATAAGACGATGTTATTGATCTTATCTTAAGTGAATTAATAAATGAATGGTTTCTTTGTCCATCGTCAAAACTCTACTATGGAAAGGATTTTCAACGAAAGCTTCCAGGAGTACAGTATGTCCTTTATGTATCGGCGTAAGGCGTAAAGAAGATCACAATTAAAAGTGAATGTGATGAGTCATAGCTATAAACAAGATTAGAATGTTAAAGAGAATTTTTTTAGTGCACTAATTTAATTTTAACAATACGATGTTTTAAGTATAGGTTAATAAATCATGAAACTATTGCCATAATTTTCCATATAACTTGAGGCTGTACTTCTTCTTAATTGGATTTTACTGCGATTATAGATGAAAAATTCAATGAAATTCATTACTCTCTGTGATTCTAAGAAAATCTTCATTAAAACTCTGAAGACTATATAAGTGGCCATAAACATTTCATTTTTGTTTTATTTTTATTAATTAACTGTTGAAATACTAAAGATGCACATGACGTATGACTTCATCAGTCACCCAAAATTTTCTTCAATGTTTCCTACATCAGACTAATGAATCACTCATACATTCTCGCATTTTATTCGAAAGTAAAATGATCCGGGACATGGGTTTTCGCTTTCTGTCATTGTAATTTAACGTCGCGATTAGTCTTCTAATACACTTTCGTTCTCCACAAACAGGAAAGGCAGGCTTGCTCATCAATCCCCGATTTAGTGCGGCAGAAAAGTTCACATACATTAGTCAGCTGGGGAAAACAAGGAGAAACGAACTAAACAAATGCATCCGTATCGTCTTTTCAAAGGAATTTCTAGTAGGTGTACATCCGACAAATCGCGGAATGCGGAAGCTTTTACGCAATGCTCGTGTCCTTTACCTTCTTCAATTGTTCAGATAATTGGAAAAGCCCGAATGCCATGAGGTATAAGTGTATGTGAACCTTTTCCATCGGTATTTTTAATGCATAAAATTAGTGGAAGTGCAGGAAGAATGTCTTTGTGTTATTGTTTGAGCTTCAAAATATATTTAAAAGATGCAACAGTCTGTCTCATATTTTCGTTGCCAGAAGGATTATTTCTCTTTGTTTGATCAGTAATGAAAAAGTGAAATTTTTCATAAAATCTTTATCAAACACCATTCTTACAAAGCTGTCCTTCAATCTTACGCATTGCACATCACAATTTCATAACGCCGCTCTTAATGCACTTTCATCTTCAATCGTAGAAAAATACCACTACTCCTACATCCCTCATTCATATGAATCACCATTTAACCACGCATTGCATTCTTCTCCATCTCATATCACATCCCTCTTAACTCAAAACCCGCAAGAAAAAGAAAAAGAAAAGAAAAGAGCAAACTCGCTCACTCAACTCGTCGACTCGTCAGCACGCGTATACAGAGACAGACGCACATCCGGCAAAGTGCGCACTCGTCGCTGTCACGGAACGTGGAAGCGATTATACCACCGGCTCTCATCCTCGTGATGCCGGTCACGAGGCGCTCTCGGCACTTTCGAATGCGCGCGCTCGCTCACTCGCAGAGATAACGCTCGTGTATATATATACTCACTTTCACCTGCGCGCGAGCAAGCGAGCTCGCAACACAGGGGCGCGACGTGTATGAGGTGCACGCGCGACCACTGGATCGGTGCAAAACACTGGAATCGAAGCGTTGGTGCGGCGGCCTGTGGTTGTGAGATGATGCACGCCCAGCATCATCGTCGTCGTCCGTGTCTCCTCCTCTCCTTTCACTTTTTAGGTGTAGAGACTGCAGTGTGTAACGGTTTTGGGATTGATTGGGACGAGAGGTGGGTGGTGTGGGATTTTTCGGTAGAGACGGGGTTGTATATGTGTGTACGCGCGCGCGCGTAGAGTGGAGGCGGACTGGATAACTGGATTGCGGTGACTGAGGTTTACGGGTGTTGTGTAATGACCGTAATTGAGGCTGTTTTTGTAAGATTTTGGGAGGTCGTGGGATAGAAGTGGATTATTTGATGATATAGTATTTGGACTTTTTCGAGGTGAGGAGAGAGAAAAAAAAACATAACGCGAGGGCTCATGTTGGAATCTTAATGTTTGGAGTTCACTTGAAGATGTTCTTAAATTCGCAATTTGAAAGGTATTTTTAGGATGGAATACGAAAAATGTTTATTGCTAGTTTACTAAGAACACGAAATTGCAATTAAAATTATTCTGAAGTAGCCACACGATAAAAAAATTTACGATAATCTTGCGTAACTGTACAATGAAGATACGAATAAATTATTTTGATTAAGGATTCACAATTATTTTTACAGAACGCCACTTGCAATTTAGACTTATTTTCCCTAATTTTTTTTGCTGCTCATATTATGTAACTTTAGTATGTATAAAAAAATTGAACCTTCTGCAGCGATCGTCTGCAATTTGCTTCATAAAGTTCTAGATTTATTACCGCTAATTACGTACGACATTCCGCAATTCTCTCGTATGAATTTATACTATAAATATACTATAAATATTATATTATAAATGTTAATTAGTAGTTTTGAGATATTAATTAATGTTAATACAGATATGAAATAATATTAATGCTTCTATGATAGAAATAAAATGCAAAGATGGCTTTATGAAGCTTCCGCTTTTAATAGATTAGGAAGTGTAAGTTTGAAGTGATTACGTGAAGAAACTTCGTGGACATTTTATAACTGCAATTCCTTGACTTCGTAGCATTATGCTGCGGCTGATAGCAATTTAAAGCGTGATTCTTAACCGCAATCACTTACCTATACTACAAGTCGGTATAGCTATTATTGTCTTTTGCTGGAATAGATATATTTTCATTTCTGAACATGTTATTTAACATAATGTAACATTAAAATCAAATAGTTGTAAAACATTGTACGAATTATATATTTGCCGGATATTGTATTTGCGTTATTTAGCGTGGTACTAATACATTGTATATTTGAATCAATCCATTCTGCATCTATCCGATTTTTTCAATCTTTTCTCACACGAATTAACATTAACAATAATAATTAACTTTCACTATACACATAACATAGACGCCTTTACAATGTTCATCTTCAATCACGAAAACCAAAGCTCTAATGACAGCTAAAGACAAGTTCATTTTCACCGTCAATCGCAGCGGCACTAACTCTCATCCGTTTGATTTTTTTTGCCGCTATTTTTTGTCGTTTCTCAGAACCAATCGTCATTCTGTAACTGTTGACTGTGAATTGGTTCCCGCGGACTTCAGGATCGTCGGCATCGGTAAAAGCTACGAAATTATGTAGTAATCACCGCAGGTCCCGCGATCTTTACCGCGAGTCCTAACGAACGATATCTCACGAGAGTAATACCGATGACGTCGATCGCGTTTTTATAACGAGACGCATGCACGGGTAATTGCGTCGCGCGGTGTGTTGTACGGCTTTGTTGTGAGGACTCGATAAGCCGATCTCTGTCGACAAAGACTAAAGCATATCTCTCTATTATCGAAAATGATAGGCGATCAAATTGGATGACGGAAGTTTTTCATCAGCCAGTTAATAGAGCCACTCGCTAACGAGGAATGATCAATGGGTTGAGATGGGAGAGGAAAATTTGAAAAGTGAAACGGCTGTGTGTGTATGTGTACGAAAATATTGGCTTGTTAAATGCTGTGTTGGAAGCAATGAGTGATCTTATTGTTACTCTTATATATGTTAAATAGCGCTTTTATTTGTTCTATGAGAGACATTCTGATGAATTTGTATTGAACCATTTATTATAATCTTGATATGTTGTGATTTAAATTTTTAAGTCTTTGATTCGGTTGATTATTCATGCTATTGATTATAATAGACATGATAACTTATAATAAGATTATGTAGTAGAGGTGTAATAATTCTATTAAAATCTCATTTAATTTTGATCCAAATTGGATAATTATTTTGATTTTTTCAATGTTCTCTATATTATATTAAAAAAATTATTTTTTCTTATAATAATTTTCTCTATATCTATATACGACTTTCCAAATAGATAATATATTCGGAAAATAATAAAATGTACTTGATAACACTTCTAAGTCGAATGCGGTTACACAGGCTATTGTTCCATTTTTAATTTTAAAAATCTTTCACACCGCAATAATATACGTGATACTAAACAACCAATCTCAATAAATACCTGTGCATTATAAAGATCAAATAAGCAATCAATAAATTTCCCCTCGACATACTAAGGACCTCATATCACTTTATAATCCCTGACATAAAACAAGTGAAATCGTCGTTATCAAACCAGCTCCTATAATAAGCCTCATATACTCGAAAATCTCGAATTCACACGAACCTCCATAGACACCCTGAGCAAATAACTTTATAACCTTCATCAAACAAATGTACCCACGGTATTAATACATACACCATCGTTGGCTATTACACCTCCATAAACGTAACGTCCGTTGTAAAGTGCCACTACTGCAGAGCCTCGGAAGAAAGTCTCTCTGTCTCTGTTATAGGCCACTCGACACGTCGCCGCCCATCATCGCCCTCTTCGTTTCCTTTCTATTTATCTTCCCGCGTAAATAATAAAATACCACTGCCAGTAGATGACCAGAGAAAGTGCAAATACTTCAACATTGCCGCGGGGCCAAAAATCACGCGGGCCGCTAATTTTGAAACGCTCGCGGCTGTCTTCGCTCTGGATACATCCTAAGGATTTTTGTGGGTGCGCCGCACGTTCATCAGATACGATGAGTTGGTTGAAACGCTGCCGCGTACTTCACAAGTGGACCCTTTGCTTAGACTCGACAAGTGCGAGCTTTCGTAATGGATGTCTCTCAGTCTCCCTCTCTGTGTGCAGCTTTTCGACAGCGAATTCTTTAGTTTCTCTATTTGTATATATAGGTATACGGGTGCTTAGAGATAACATTTTGAAACTCTTACTCGGCGTTTTTTGTTACCTAATTAGATCTTTTGAGAGATTTTTGGTCTGTGGTTAAACGTCAACGGTTATCATGTGAATAAGTTTTTTGTATTTTTTTTTTATTTTTGAATGGCTTTCATATACAATAATTGCTCGATAATTGTGGTTTAAAAACTGCTCCTTCTAAAAGTACAAGGATCGAAAAATGACATTAGAATGACAAAGTGTTTATCCTCATTAGAATCTCGTTAGATGCAAGGGCTCCGTGAGACAAGTCCTCATGAGAAATTGTAAGATGAACATCTTCGCAGTTAAAGGTCAAAGTATTTATCGTTTTTCACTTTTATATGTACAGTCTTCAAAGTCCTTAATGAATATATATGGGCAGTTCTCAGGTGAATCGAGAGGTCAAAATTTTTTTTTCTTTTAAAATCACCTAAATCGCTTCGT
>JAWWEQ010048286.1:0-16046 GCA_035583055.1 Torymus tubicola | reverse complement strand
TATATATTTTTTTTTTGAAAAATAATTCAATGCATATGATAATCCAAACTAACGCTAATAATTTATTTATTTCTTTTGTTACAGGTAAGTTCCTCCTCACTATGAATGTACTATTTCCAAAATGCGTCATATGTAAGTACATATAAAAAAAAATTAATAACTTTAATAACAACACATTAACTGAAAAATGAGATAAATGTCATGATTCGAAATACTTTCATAGAAAAATTGTGCTTTTACCAACATAAACTTTACTTTCATGTAACCCACAATCGTTACTACTTAGGAGAATCTTCAATTTCACCATAGCAAAAACTATTATATCTCAAATATTAATAATATTTTATAATATTTTTGTACAAACTCAAATCCTGTTTAATTGTAAGCGAAAATGAACTATTTCTGACGTGATACCGTATAATTATACATAAAACTATTAATGAAAAAAAGTTTTTTTTTTAATATTATTTACAACTGTTGTATGTAAATCTTTCGTATACCTAACTATTTTTCACTGTATTAAAGTTGTCTTTCAATTAGTTTTGGTAGTTCGATATCTTTGATTTCAATAAAATTATTTTTTTTTATATTCTACTTAAAAATGGATTTTTTTCAATTTGTAAATGCCTTGGCGTTCTCATATTTTACAATGAATTCAGTTACATATAGGACCACTAGGAATCTAGATTAAAATGAGTGTGTGGTATCAATTTCGATCTCATTCATGCAAATCTCGCTGAGATGATCAGGGAATTTGATTACATCCATACGCATATCCACGCATACATTGTGAAAAACATGCAATATCAATTTATTTTGGTTTGAAGCACAATTTTATGTAGTAATATAATAATACTTTGAACGTGATAATTTCGTTCTGGTAAATGCATAAAAAAGATATTGTGTAAAATATACTTCTTTTGTTATAAATTTTTAATCTATCAATGTTGCATTTTGTGGTACCGTTATTCCTAAAAAAGAAAAGAAAAACAAGAGATCCACTAACATATCTACATAAAATTTTTCAAATCTAATGAAAACTAGACTAAATAGAAAAAAAGTTAACTTCTCATCAATCCTCATTTACAAAAGGTGTTTCATAAATTGTTAACGACGATTGGCCATTAACAAACGTGGGAACCTCGTTTCTCTTGCAAAACTCTGCACCACGTCAACGGCAAACAGTGACTATATAATGTGTAAATGTCGCCAGCCGCCCTCGCGTACATCATTCGCATTAGGCGGAGTTTATGTAGCTGCAGGCGGATGACGCTGATTCGCCATCTCGCGAAAGAGTCACTTTACAGCACAGGCTACATTGTAGCGAATTGATGGTGCTACTACTGCCTGTCAGTGTTCAGAGGCAGTTGAATGTATTTGCTATTGCAAGGTTATAAAGAAATTTTCGTTTTTGTTTTTATGTGTAAAACCATTTTTTATTGTCACGTTTCTACGGTTTTATAGTATTATGACTATTTTTTCCTTGTATTGCATGTATTACAGCTATACTGTTTTTTTTATCGCTATTCTATAGAAGTATATACGTATACATACCCATATATAAACGATCAATAAAAAGTAATAATCAGTTCGAAGCTCCCTTGAATAATAGAATATGAAGTCTTTATTAAAACTCATACAAAATTTACGTATACGAATCAACTGTATGATTGATAAAATAATAGTATATATCAGCAGTGGGATAGAGTGGACCAGTAAAGTACTTTATAGAATTATAAGAATTAAAAAAATACATTTTATCAAAGTATAAAATTCATATCTAAAGAATATTGTCTGTGTTTGAATTAACTAGATTTATTTACATTTTATTGGGAAAATGAATTTAGAGTGTAATTCTTATCATCGAATTTCACAAACTCAAAACTACGGTATATAATATTATGAAATTATATTTATCACAAACCTGAAATGCAGATACTCGCTATAAAAATAAAGATAGGAATTTCGGACAAAATGTCTGCACGAAAGAGGAACACGAACATTTTCACGGAAAAACATAACTCGAAATGATTTAATTTTCTTTTTAACAAAGAGCGGGTAAAACGGATTGCATGCGAGAATAAAACTTGCAAATGCATTAGAGAAACAGAGAGAAAGAGAGAGAGAGCCGAGGAAACGGATAAAAATATTAGCAGGACTTGAAACGTTGCCCTCGTACAGTTCGTCGTGCATTCTCACCGTGCCGCTGAATTTGGGTTATTCCGTGCATAAATTCGAGTAACTTCTTTAAAGATTACTATTCCAGAACGCATTGTAAACTTGCGACAAAGGCAAAGTATGGAATTCATCGTTGTAAATGGGAGCGTTGAAATTGAGAACGGGGATTTTCACAGTTAACAGGGGACGCGGAAATAATGACCCATTTAGAGAGAGGGAGAAGAGAGGAACGGGGAATGAGTGAGGAATACAAATTGCCACTTAAAAATTCACAATCTTCGCAATTTTTTTTTACATTCATGATTTCTTCTCTAAAAGTTATACTTTTTTATCGTTTGTTAACTTTTGTTCGAATCACGATTGCGCCCAAGCACAATGAACACAAAGCTTTCATCTATAACATTCTCTGCGCAATATTGCACGAAATCGAGAATTCGCGGAACGATACTGCTACTTCGGACACTTTTGGAAAATGAAACACCGAAGCCGAGACACAAAGACAAACGCACACTTCAAATCAAAGCAAAGCGCGCGCCTCGTGCCAAAGAATTTCAAGAGCTATGTGCGCTCTCTTTAAATGGCTACTAGATAATTGGAACGCACGGAATCCTGTGGTCCTCTTCTCGACATCCGATACCTCGTTATACATCTCTCTCTCTCTCACTCTCGCTCTGTCTCGCAACCGTATCCCATTTCAACGGTAAATCCAGGGATACCGGCCACGCGTATAATTTAGAGCCATCCCGAAATGGCGGACATTAACCGTTCCGCGTATAGTCGCATAATTCTCGGACAACGCGCGCTCTAGCGGGGATCGATGACGTTCAGGCTCTCTTTCTTTTGAATGAGGAACGAGGAACGAGCTCGTCGCCTGATGAGAGAGAGAGATGGGAGAAGGGATATACGGGTATGATTGGTATACGTGTCGATGCTCGGCGACACAATGGATGTGGTGCCGATCGAACGCTGAAGGCTTGATGGTTGATTAGCACTGCTGGTGTATCTGTTTCCGTATTGCGTGAAACTGCAGATTGAATGTAGAAGAATGATAGTACAGAATAATCCTAGGTTTTTTTTTATTAAGTACGCATAAAGAAAAAGTTTAAGGAAAATTACTAATAAGTGCTGAGGTTTTACAATGTAACGTAAAGTAATTTCACAACAGAGTCGTTTTTATGGAGATTTTATAAACTAATCTGATCATTTGTCTGTACTACTTTATAATATTTAATTTAAATTTTGGTAGTTCATACGTAATATGCTAATTTAAAGTTAATGTAATCGTATAATCATTTGCATACGTTGATGACAAGTCACACGTAATTGTTAGATTTTCTACTTAGGATGATTTTTAACTATATAAATTTAACAACTAGATAGCGTTTGCGAATTATATTTTCCTTGGTAGTTTAATCTTTCGTCATATTGTGTTTATTATTAAAGCTAAATCGAGAGTTAGTTGATATATGATTCGAATTTACACAGAAAGTTAGTTACACACGTGCACGTTTTTTTTTGTTGAAGTTGACACAGTGTATACTACGCGATAAGACAATCAAAGCCCGGATAATAGCAAATCGTGACACTGTAGCGCACTACGTTGAAAATCGTCAAACATTTTCATCAGAATTAAAACATTTTCTGATGCAATTTTTATGTAAAAATATATTTGAATGTTTACAATACTGTTTTTTAATATCTCAACTACTGTCATCTAATATTTGTAGAACGGTAGGTAAATATATTTAGAATAAAGTAAAAATTTTCGTTCTTGTAGTTGAATATTGTAGTTTTTATTCAGTACTACGCAATTTTTTGTAATTTTCACTCGTTATGAAGTTAGTTGGGAATTAGCTGATTTCAATCTATCATTAATACGAAGTTTTGAGTGTTTGAAGTTTTCCATTTCAAGTATGCTATGCCAACAAAGATATACCTTCGTAGGAAAATCCAACATGAGATGAACAAAGCATATTATACAATATTTCCGAAGCATCCGTGTAAAATAGCATATCAAGCCCGATTCTCTAAAAACAAAATAATAATACTTATACCAAACGTCAAATTTTTTTAACCTCGATCGCATTACACTTCGCATACTAAATAAATCCATGGTCCATGACAACAATGAATTACACACGACTCGTACAATGGTTGGCAAAAATTTTTCCGCATATAAAATTTAAATGAACTCTGTTCGCGTCACTGTCGACCAACAGCGACGAATGCTTCGAAGCTGCAAATCGACACGGCTGCAACAGCAGCAGCAGCAGCAGTAGAGCCTCGACGTGTCCGAGTGCGCACACTCACACACCAGCGCAATTTTATTGATTGTTATATTTCGCTCGCGCGCGTTTGCAAGAGAGAGAGAGAGAGAAAGACAGAGAGCTCGGCGAACCAAACGAACGAGCTCCCGGCATTTTTATGATTATATTCCATTTTCCATTTATTACGCCCGACCATCTGTGTATATCACTCGAGTTGGAATTAATCTCATTTTATCGTCGGGATAAAGCCGTTTTCGCGTGCATCAATATAGCAAATAATTGTGGCCGAACTTTTGAAAGCTTTTCTCATTAATGCTTTTATATTGCCGCAAATGTCGTTAAGGTTCTTTCCACTACTTTGATGGGCTTTTGAATTTTAGCTGTGGTTTCACTTCCATCAATTTGTAGGTTATGTATACACACGCGTTTCCATTTGCCCACCGTCAAATTTACCATCTACAATGTTTCCGATAATTCGCAATGAAATTTAAAAATTTTAAATCAAGTACTACGATAACTTGGTCTCCTAAAACCGCACCAAATCGAAGGATATCGCTAAACCTAACCTACCGTATACGATCGTCCCGTCAACAATAAGCTCTTTCTTCTCCTCATATAACCTGTTGCGAAATTTTCTAGGTATATTGCAATACGTTCCGATCATCGATCGTGGCAGAATGGCATACTCGTCGAGAGTCCCTGCGGCTAAGTAGCCGTGCTCAAGGGATAATCCGAACGAACGATTATTCATGCGCGGTCCTTATCGCCGGTCGCACAGCTCCTCTCTCTGTCTGCGCAAGCTCACGTAGGCCAATAACCCCCAGCGTCTGGGGATGTTTTTTTTTATTTTTACGTCGCAAGTGTATACGTGTGTGAGGATTTTCGTTGTCTATATAGCTGGTAACAGTTACCGCTTGAAAAAATATTGATGAACAAGAGGGGATTGGAATTCTCGATATTGTTACGTTGGAATCGTCGAGTTTTAATGAGATGATGGTACGTTGCATTGTCATGGGGTTGAATGGTCATCAGGTATTGTAAAAACTTTTTTGTGGGTTCATCTGTTTTATGTTACGTTGTTGAAAAATGTCATAGAGGATTTGGAAAACTCAGAATGATTTAAATTATGTAGCTTCTTTATTACTGCAAATTTAGTTTCATTTTCTAGTTTATTAATATGTTTGCGAGAACTAAATTTCTTAGGAATATTTTATAATTTTTTTCATTAAACAAGTTAACTATCTCGTTTTTGTGTATTATTAAGAATTAAACTTTTAGTATAGAAGAGAACCTAGTGTAAAAATCATATATTGGACTACACCATTATCTCGGAGATATTTCATTGTTATTTTGCATTCATTTAGCACAAAAGCGTGCGAGTTTAAGAAAATTTATTATTAATAAAATTTTATAATATTTCTTGATAGATATAATTTATTTATTTTATTATTTTTTAATTCTACCTGTAACTACAAAAAAAGTTTATAATTTTTTTATTGCGTTTGGGAGAAAAATCAGATATTTTATTGTGAAATTATATCGTATATCAAATGTTGATTTTTGACTTTATATGAAATCCAAATAATTTAGTCAAGTGACTAAATTAATTTGATATGTACCTTAGTAATATAGTACCTTTTTTTTGTACTTTTAATAAACAGACATTCATTTTATTTATCTAAAAAATCATCCTGATAAATTTTGTCATTGAAAAATATAGTTATGTTAATAGGAGAGCCGTTATGTAACAGAAGAAAATTTAATATTAGATTTAGAACCAATAATGTTAATATTCAATTTTACTGTAAAACTTCGGGATGAAGCTGGATATTTTCTGAATTATAGTTTCAGAAATTTTGGTAAGATCCAAAATTCCAATTTCACTACTCCAATTGCTTTATTTGTCCTCTATAATACCGAATAACATTGTAAAAACTTTTTACATGGATTACTTTAATTCTATATTTTTACAGTAATCTTACATGTAAAAACTTATATTTTCTCGTATTCCTTGTTCTCTATAGAATACAAAATAAGTCAATGAGATAAGAACTCTTTACAACGACAAATCAGTTTAAAAAAAAATTTAATAAGCTACCATTTTTGGGACTATCACGATGCTTTTTTGTACAATCCATTATGTTATGTCGCTAAAAAATACAATTAAAGACACATAACGTAGAGATAAACTGCGTGCACCGGAAAAGCTGTATTATCCTTCTTTCTTACTCGACTGTGCTCGATGCTGCTTGGCTCGCGTCCAACATTGACTAAACTGTGCAACGCCTCGACTCGTCTCCTTTACCTCTCGCCACTTCTTCCGAAGGTCCGCTCATCGGTTCGCTCTTTAAGGGATGCTTGTGAATTGTCGCCTTTGATAGTAGCTAATTTTATGATTGACTGGGGTCCGCTACATTTAGCTAGTGTGATATTTCCTTGTGGTTTTGGGTGGATCAAAGAAAAATTAAATTGAAATATTCTTAACAATGAATTAGAGTTTCAGATAAATAGAGGAGTAATAACTTCGTAAATGTATTTTTAATCCGTAATATTTATTGTTTATGTGTGTTTCTATATTTTCCGATACATCCATTTCAATGAGGTGAGGAATTAAAGAAACGGAAGATTTGGATTGTCCAATTGTAATTGGTATCTCATAATGTTTTCGTACTGTATGCAGTCATTAGTGACTGCAAATTGCATCTTGAATCTTGAGAATATATACATAATTTAAAAAGTCATAATTTTTTCAGTTTAAAATGAAAAATAAAGTCTGAAAAATAAGTCAGCATTTCTAAGGAAGAGGCGTCAATAAATCTCTATTTTGCCTGAAAGTTATAATGAGGAAAGTTGTTTGAGCTTTTGTTCTTTACTCCTAGTACCACGAATTCAAGTGTTTTTCTTTGCTCCTGTATTCAAAGAGAAAGTTATTTCACTCACAACTTATATTTTCGATGATTCATTGTAAAGTAGCAAAGTGACGATAAATTTTTAGTGAATTTCCTTTAAAATGAAAATGATTTCTATGAAAAAAATCTGGGTTGGAAAAAGTTCTTGAATCGAAAAGAACTAAAATGCGAAAGAGAAAGGTCACAGTAGGCAAAAAACTTTTCTCAAACATTGACCGGCAGAGCACGTATTCAAATTATTACTAGTCTGATTCCAAAAGTATAATGCTACTTTTATAATAGTAAGATACTTTTGCCTTACCCGAAATATTTTTCGTTGTTTTTTTCAGCCATCCCTCCTTTTCTTACCTACTGATAAACTATTTACCAAAACTATCAGGTACATCAGTACGTACAAATACATGTGGTGCACAAATCTTGTGTCGTTAGCTCTTCTATTTGTTACTACATTAAAAATTTTAAAGTAAAACTAATTCATATATTTAAATGACTCTCGCCATTACAATAAAACTTATCTTATTGTTCACAAGATGGTTGACATGATAACAAAAATGAATAACTAACCGTATAATTATGTCTTTTAAGTACTTACTCATTTTGTTTTCGACTTCATCCCGAGTATTATCAGTTGAGATAATAGCTGGATAATCTGCATATGAAATAATACTGTTGGTTCTTTTCTGTCAGTAAATCGTCGTTAACATAAATTATGAATAAAAGTGTTCCAAGGACTGTGCCTTACGGTATACTTATAATTATTGTTTCATCGTTTCTGTCGTTCTTATTCTTAATTTTTGTCTTCGTTTGTTCAAATATTTGGATATAAGTTCATGCGCTTTACCCCTTATGCAATAATTATGTAATTTATCTAGTAAAATAGCGTGGCTAACAATGTCAAATAATTTTGCTAAATTTAGAAATGTAATTGCTGTTGGTTTGTTTTTATCTAATTTGCAATCGGTTGTATTTGTTATATGACTTAAAGCATCTTTAGCATCTTTTCTTGGAAATACAAAAATGTTGTCAGCTAGTCAATGTTTTGGTCCATCAATAAGTCTAACCTACCTTAACAATTTTTTCTAGTTCTTTTACCTAATTAGAAATATAGCCTAAAATTCATATTTTACTTATTAGAACTATAAACAGTTAAATAAAACTTCGTGCCGAAAATCGTTTTCAGCCGCTGAGCACCCTTAACTAATAGCCATTGCACTCAACAATTAAGAGACCTCGTCAACAGGGTCATCAAGGTTACTTCACAGCTGTTCTGCATCCATCCCCAATCGCGTTCTCTCTAACCTCAGCGACAAAGTCAAAAACAGCCATTGCTGTCACTATTGTTCGGGATAATCGCGTGCTACTCCATATATCCCGTGGAACAATGCATTCACTCATCGCAACAAATCGATAAACCCTCTCTCACTCAGAACAACGTCTCCATTTCTGCCCGTCTCTCTTGCGCACGCTCGTAATCAATTAGTCAGATGTTGACGTCGAGTTTATACAGCTATTTGCCGGTGTAGTAGCTGCGTATCGTTAGGATTTACACCCCAGTGCCCATGAATAGTCATACGACGCGATCCCGTCCCGGCTGATCGATGATCCGGAAATGGTGCCACGATCGCAGTGTCGCGCGAACGACCAGAAAATTTGGTGTTTTTGTACGAGTGTCGGGTGCGATCAGTTATGTATTGTATGGATTGGCCTTTGTGTTATGTCTCACGAATTTTTGGAAATGCAAGTTAGAATGTGGTTCATCTTTTACGAATGGAATACTTAAAATAATGAAATAAGGTGTACTTAAGTCGTTGTTGCATAAAGTCTAATGAGGTAACAATTACGTGGCCAAATGCATAGTATCTTTTAACAATTATTGAAATGATACATTTTTATTGATACTGTACACTTTAATCATTATTACAAATTTGACTATTTACGGATTACAAAATAAAATTATTATGGCGGTTGATTAGATAATTCGGCTAACATCCATATGATATAGTATTTTTTCGTAACGTGATGTACGCAAAATAATTGAACAAGAACAAAGAACAATGATTCACATGAGAGTTAGCGTATCGTCATCTTTTATTGCAATGATGATGACAATCAATAATTTTTAAGTTGTTTTCTCAGTAGAATTGAAATTGAATTGGAAGGAAGAAGCCTGTGAATGCTGGTATTCCTTCTAATTGAACTCAATGCAGAAGAGCTTATCACAAAATTGACCTAATTCCAATAATTAATGCACTGCGCAAGCGACCCTCGAGAGACTGCAGAAACGATCTTTCAATTCTACAACTTTTTGAACTTGTATCATATAGTATTTAAATGTACAAAGTAATATGATACATGCTACTTGAATTTTTTAACATCACCATTTGTAAACATTCATTACAACATAAGTAGAAATGTGTTAATAATGGGATATTTCAATGACTCACACTTTTTATTTTCTATACTTGTTTGCGTAAATCATATTTCTCGAAACATAATTTAACTGTCAACATTATTACGTTAGATTCGAGGTAAAAATTATTATTTACATTCTTATTCCTAAGCAAAAATTGATCTTATTTTGATATCACTACATTTGGTAAACGTCACACATGATCTTCTAACAATGATTTACATACTACACCAACTAAATTTAAAAGCGCCGGGTCATATTTTTTTTGTGAAGTTATAAACAGGTTTTCATAATTTTATTTTTCTCCTTCAAATAATAAGATAATTACAAAAATGTTAAAAACAAAAAAACTCTATTGTATTTTTCAATACCTTATTTTATTTATTTTTAAACAGTGCATCAATCTCAGTCGATCTTTAAATATACGACAAGATTAGGCCATTGTTATTTTTTAAAGAGAGGGCAACTATACACGGACAGAATTTTTCCGTAAAAACTACCGCGAAATTCACCGAAAAAATTACCGGTGTGTATGGTAATGGAGGAACAGTAGACGTTCCGGAACTTTGCACACAGGAAAATTTCCTGTGATGTCACGATAAAAATTTCAAGTTTCAAAATATTCGTACTAACCTATTTACTTTCATATTTGTGCTTTATTCCGTGGCTTCTGAATATTATTCAAAATTGTTTTAAAACATTTTTTTACCTTTTATTTGACGAAAAAAGATAAAACAATGAATTTATCTTAAAGTCAATGATTTGCATTTATAAGTTACATTTACATTCATGTGCTCCCGATATTCCTTTTACAGTAAAATTTGTACTAAAAAGCAGTAAAAATTATCGTGACAGCCCGGTAAAAAATCCTATGAGTCCCGATAATTTTGATATTACTTTCTCTGCAAAATTTACTAGAGGCAAAATTTACCAACTGCTCCGGTAAAAATTAACGTACCGATAGTAAATTTTTCTAACGCTACAGCAATAATTATAAGAAATACGCATAATAATTTCCAGAAAAGATGGGTGATCTTCGATTATCGCGAATTTCACGGTAATTTTTATGGGAAAATTCTATCCGTGTCGAATATTTTATTAGATGTGAATTTGATATATCATGATAATTTAACAGGAACATTATTTTGTCAGATCTGACAAAATTTAAACTCAATCAAATTAAGCTTTAATTTAAGCTCGAGCTTAAATAGAAGCCTTTAGTATCAATGTATAGCAGCAAAACGTTACTGATCGTGGAAAATCTACTTGTTCTCAATTAATTAGAGAAACATGATTAAAAGTCCAAAAGAGATCAAGTTATGATTATTTTGCTAACTTTTCATAAGTAGCCGCTACTCATATAGCATTAGCTAAATGTCTCTGTTTTTTCTTTGCGATTATGTACTTTTTAGAAGCTCTTCTATTACCTATTAGATACTCAAAATTTGAAGTCATAGGTGAGTTGAATATACTGTAAAATATTTGTATTTATAAATATTTCTTATTATTAACTTTATTTATTATAATTTTATTTTGCAAGCTTAAATATAAACTGCTTTTTTCACTATTAAACTATTTTTCGAAACTATCTTTTCTATAATATACATACTAATCTTTTATGATAATCATATAAAGTGTAAAAATTATGTAAAATTTAGCAATCTTTTATTTATCCAAAAATATTTGAGCTCCAAACGTATTCTTTTCAATAGTAGTTCATTATTATAATGAGGTGTAATACGGCGCTAGTCAGTACAAGGGGACCCTGTGATATCGACACCTGCGGTTATCACATCAAATCGAGGGTCAGAGAGCAGTACGATCGGTAGCCAGTGTTTAGAGCGTTCGTCTCCAGTTGGGTCGGCTCAGGTTCAATTCCCGATGTCGTCGACTGCTTATTATTCCTTTTACTCCTATCCATCCCGTTACATAACATAATATATTTTCAGCTTGTCAAGTTACCATAAGAAAAATTTATTATTAGATAGAAAAAGAAATTCTTTTCGATGACATCCTCCAAATTAGGTTTTTCTTGTTGGTTAGGATATCTAGAAAAGATATCTGTTGTTGAACAAAGTCCACCGAAGGTTATCATTTTTCTGGAGCCAATAATCAATTGTTTAAAAATGATTAAAAATAGTTTAGTTCTAGATCATTCCACCGAAAACAAGTTAATAAAAAATTTGGAAAAAAGAAAATAAAACTAAAGAATGAGTACTTTCCAAATCTTTTTTCAGAATTAAAAAAATGTTGAATCCTTCAAAAGTTATGTGAGTTTGAAGTTGAGCTTGAAATACACAAATATTCACGAAAACGGTGTGAAAAGGTCAACAATTGTCCGAGCCATTGTTCGCGTGTATTTTAGGCTCAACTTCAAACTCACGTAACTTTTGAAGGATTCAACATTTTTTAATTCTGAAAAAAGATTTGGAAAGTACTCACTCTTTAGTTTTATTTTCTTTTTTCCAAATTTTTTATTAACTTGTTTTTGGTGGAATGATTTAGAACTAAACTAGAGCTATTTTTAATCATTTTTAAACAATTGATTATTGGCTCCAGAAAAATGATACCCTTCGATGGACTTTGTTCAACAACAGATATCTTTTCTAGACACCCTAACCAACAAGAAAAATCTAATTTGGAAGGTATTATCGAAAAAAAATTTTTGGTTTCATTTTTCAAAGTTTTTTGCAGCGTTTGTGAGATTTGCACATATATACAACAGCAGCCAAACCGCGATACAAGGGCTTATAAGCGGGGACTCAGCTGCGTTCGCGCGCGCTCTCTCTCTCTCTCTCCTCATGAAGCAGAGCGCAGTAGCACCGCCTTTCGTACGCCGTTAGCACTAAATTTTTTGGTAGGTTTTGACATCCACAAAAACTTTCCACTAGATTTGCCCTAGAAATTCCCTGCAGGCTGAATGAAAAAAATTTGTTATTGATTCTTCGGTCACTAAATTTGAATACGAAAGCATCTTTTACCACAAAATTTTTGCAGATAGAATGTATATAAAAACGCTTTCAAATGAATACCGCTCATATGCTGTATTTACTTGTGCAATAATATAATACGAGAAATATTCCAAAAAAGTAAGGTTAGAAAACCCAATATCAAAGTAAAGGTATGGCATCGCCCTGCTCGCTTGACGTCCTTACTTTTCGTTCCTTACTCGCCAAGCAGGGCGTTGTCGCGTCCTTGAATTTTGCAAATCATCATCAGAGACTGACACACAGAGAAATGATCTGTTATTGGTAAGAAAAAGTACTTTTCTCGAAATGCTCTTGCAGTAAAACTATTGCCGTTATGATCTAGCGTAAAAAAAAATTTATTTTTTCTTTAAGATTATATTTTTCTTGCACCAAAATCTTATTTTTCACGACCACAAATAGGATTCTTCTTAGACAAAATGATTTCACCTTAAGAAAAGAAAAATATTTCTTGAGAATGGACCACGATCATTAAATTTTTAATTCAAAATGATTTTTCTTACTCGGACGATTTATCAGATAACAATTCATTTAACTTTATATCTAAATATTCATCTGATTTTGTTGTTTACACCTGATTTTTTCTCAATTAATCTTTAATTTTTATTTAAATCTTCAAATACATAAAAATTTGAATTTTTTGAAAATCGAAATATGAAAAAAATCGTTAGAAATTCATTGAAAATTAACGACATTTGGGGCTTATAATGATTAATCAGATGTAATATTTAAAAGATCCGATGAAAAAACGGGTGAGAAGTTAACAGATTAATCATTCTAAATAAAAAAATCACCTGACTTTTTCAGCTGAGTATCGAGGTAAGAATTTTAAAAAATAGTTATGTAATATATATAGCCATTTTTGCTTATTAGTTTCCGTCAGCAACTAGTCGAGTGATTAAGATATCGGCTTCTTAATGTAAAGATCGAGGGATTGATTCCCAGTCAATGCATTTTCAAGCCGATTTTTAAAAATACAACTAATTTCAAAAAGCAAACAAATATACTTACTTTGAAGTAAGGTAAGTATGAGGCGCAACCAAGTGGCTTGTACACTTAAGCGGCATTATATTTATATTTTTCTTTTCATTGTTTTGATTTACAGCTGATAATTTCAATAACTATAACGTAGAAATTGCTACCTCTTTCCATTTCTAAGAACATAGAACGTGAAAACCAATTATATTTTTTGAGTTTTATCAAATTTAAATTTAAATTTATTTAATGAAATACTTTAAGTAATGGTGTTAGAAAAAAATTATCTTTAAAGCGACAAAAGAATCATTTTATTTGAAAAGATTCCCTTGGGTCTCAAAAGAATAACATTTGTGGTGATAAATAAAAAACGCAAGGAAAGTAGTATCTTGTAAATGATTTAACTACAAGAAAAATTTTACAAAACGATTTTTTTCTTTTTACAAATGAATCATTTGTCTACGTGTAGCATTCATAAATAAAAGGGCTGCAACAAAAGTCTAGAATGAAACTATAGTTTATCGTAGTAAATCATTAATTTATTATTGTTAATATCAGTTACAATATTTCTTTGCGATATTTCAATCGGTAGTATGTAACCGAGAATTTTCAGTGTATCGTTTCGAATCGTCACAAAATAGTGTCCAGAGGTTCCGAGAAAACTTTCGTTGTTTTCTCTTTTCCCATCTACTTTTGTTTCTCGTCCTTACGCGTACACTGCTTTTCTCTCCCAGTAAATTTCTTATGTATATATGTCCCGGTGGCGGTAGCGCATCAGCCGTGCGATGTGGGTAGCGAGATTGCTGAAGCGGAAATTGGCTCGCCGCCGAGGAAGTAGAGTCCCGCAGAATTGGGTCGGAATAGCCCTGAGAGTGAAGGAGCAGTCGCGGAACTCCACCTCCGTCTCACGCATTCTTTATTCTATCTATCGCCTTTTCCTCACTTTTCACCAACAGTCAGTTCCACCTTACTGCAGTGGAAACTTTTTTTCTTCTTTACGTCTCTTCGTTTCTCTTTACCACTTTTTCGATCATTCCTTTGTGTTTTGAATGCGTATCAGTGCGGTAAATGATTTGCCGAAATGAAAAGGAGAACTGCGTTTGTGGCTTTTTAGGTGTATATCACTATGGCTATAAGTCTTCCAAACTTGTGACTCTACTCACGGTCCGGAATAAGAAAAAGTTAAGCATCTAACCATTAATTATAACGGGTTTATCTCTTTCTTTTGTATAAGTACTCTGAAAATTAATCAAATATTATTGTGTGTCCAATTTTGCGCTTTTCTGTACGATTTTAGTGGCATTATATTTAAAGTCTGTAAAAGAACTTTGATGAAAGTTGATGGCAGAGATAGGCTATGAAAATTCAAACATTTGAAAAATAAGTAAAAAAATACGGAAAGTGCTGATACCTGTAATTCTCATTTTCTTCTTGCTTTTTTAGAAAGAAATCTCATATATAATTCACTCGTATATGTAAGTAAAAGGTTGAGTTTTCTATCAATTGGACAGATAAATACATATTTAACTGAAAGACTTGACGATATAAAGAACTTTTATTTGGAAAAATTTTAGTTACAAAAACAGCCTAACCTCATGCATTTAGAATTGGTGAAAATTTCTATCAATTTATCAAAAAGTATATTAAGTTATAAGAAAAGTTTACTATTTCAAGTTAAAAAAAGTCAAATTATTTTATAACCAGAGAAAATCAATAAATGGAAAAATGAGTTAAGTACTTCAAAATATTCTTCGAAAAGAAGACAATCAGCTTTTTGGGACGTAAATCGGTCAAACGGTATAAAAGTTATGAACCACGTTATATACAGACACATACTCACATCTATACACCCACGAATCACACACTCACATCCATCCAGATACAACTGTTTTTGCGCTAAATCGACGGATTTTTTTGTCAAAAAACGTTTTTAAACGTTTTTTATCTCAAACATTTTTCACCTTTACAAAGCTCCGTATTCGCAGAATTAAACGTTATCAGTACTCGCCTAAATGTCAGCCCTACAAAGCTTGGAAATTTTAGAAATGAAAGTAATTAAATCTGCATCAATTATAACAAAATGTGCTAAAACTGTAGTAAACTCTACCAGAGTTCGAATTTGGTGCACTACTGCAATAGAAAATAATAATTTTTCTACATTAATTGTAATTTTTGCTCTTATATTTTTATCCGCGTATGATAGAGTATGAGAGTTAATGAACGTATCTAACATCTAAAAAAATATGTGTGAATTAAAAAGGCGGACGCTGACGAACAAAATAGTTTAAAAAATTGGCGTTTATTAACTTGCCGACGTTTC
>JAWWEQ010048275.1:0-16050 GCA_035583055.1 Torymus tubicola | reverse complement strand
ACATATGCATAAAGTATATATGAAAAGTATATAGGTAAGCATCTTCATTGTCTTCTGGCTTCTTTGTCTCGCAGATTGTATGTGGAGCGATAAGGAGGCTGGCTGACCAAGCATCCAAGTGTTTATGTGGTGACTCATATAACTCGCGCGCCCAGGTGCCCGTAAACTTCTTGTGCGTGTGTGTGCGTATGTGTGTGTGTGCCTCGCGGCATAACTTTTTACGCTGTATATATATAAATAAACACGGTGACACGAGACTACTAGAGTTACTGATTCTCAGGTATGTGCGCACTATCATCATCATATGCAACACGAGTTTTTTTTTTAATTTTAAACATGACAACGCCTTCGCGCGTTTTCTCTTTTCATGTGAAGCAGAGCGCAGCAGCGCCGTCCTTCGTACGCTATTAGCACTAAATTTTTTGATTTGATATCAAGTACAGGCACAAAAAGTTTCCACTAGATTCCCCGTAGAAATTCCATGCAGGCCGAAGAAAAAAAATTTATAATTGATTTTGCTGTCATTAATTTCGTATATGAAAGCATTTTTCACCACGAAACTTTTTACAGATGGAATGTATGTAAAAAGTACTTTCAAATGAATCCCACGTATGTTATATTTACTTATGCATTAATATGAGAATGACATATAGAAAATGAGTAAAACTACTTTAATGATTAAAATATTATAATATAGAATTTTTGGAAATATTTATTACTTTTGTAAGAAAAGCTAATTCTCATTTACTATATATCATAACATTTTTCAGAAGTTAGATTTATACGGTTAATGATTATGCAGTATTTTTATAGTTAGAACAACTAATTATGAGACGCTTGAAAGCATTATGTATAACAATGCAAGTAATAAGCTATTAATAATTCAATATGTTATGTTTAGTTTGATAAAGCTTTTATTTAGAATACAAATATATAATTATATAAGTATAAATGTGTAATTATAAAATGTAAATAATGTTGAATGAGTGATGATATGAATGGGTATACAAGTAGCATGTAAGTATTTGACATGCATAATAGTTTACGCATTCAATAGTTTTGGGATAGGATTCTATTTAATGGTGAATATTATGTTAAAAAAAGGCACAGACTAATCTATAGCATATTTGAAAGACATTAGCTGTGATGTATGATTAAACTCATATAACATGTGTCGAAAAATCATCAAAAATGTGTTTTTTGCCTTTTTTCACACTTCAAAAGGCCCACAGCTTTTTTTTGAGACCTTCAACCAACATAAACTAAATTTTGTGTTAAAGGTAATAAATTAAATATACTTTTTGGACTATTTTGCAGAAAATAAATTTTGTCGAGTACGTGTTTGACATAAAGTGAAGGATTGGTTTTGAACTCATCAAAGACAAAAATTTGTTTAATCAATTTATAAAAATTTTACATAATTCTACTCACAAATTGAAAACTTTTTCCCATTTAATGTGTTATACAAAAAGTTTCACCTTTTTGAGTTAAAAAATCATGAAAATTGATGTTTTTTGAAAAAAATCGCATTTTCAGATTTTTAATTGGTTGTAACTTTTGAACAACTGCATGTTTTGGACTAAAACTCTAGGGTTGTATTTTGGAACTAGTTATCAACAAGAAAAATCCACTTTAAAGAATTTTTAAATTTTGAACTACCACAGTTGACGTGAAGTTACCCATATATATATATATATATATATATATATATATTTTTTATCGAGAAGTTGCCTACATTGCGAATTTAAGTCTACAAGGAGCATGTTTTGTTTATTAAGTTGTTACGCTCTGGTTACCCGCTCAACAGCGACGGAAGGCCGCGAGGGTGGAGCGCGCGACGTGTTAATGCGCGAGGAGCGCGTCGCAGTCTGTGTTAAGAAGCTAAGAGGCGCACGGTGATGGGAGGAAGACAACCCACTTTTCGCAGGTGCAGATCGCTGCGAGGCCAATGTTTTCGTGCTCACCTGCACGCTCTTTGGCTTGATGAAAGTAGCCTTTGATGTTGGTGCCGATTTGGCCTCTGGCGGCTGCTCCTGCACTCGGCATAGGTCGCACAGAGCCCCCTTCCTCTTGCCGGAACATTTACTGTGAAAGGGCTGGCGACATTGCGGGCATAGTCCCAGATGCCTTGAAGATGATTCCCCGCAGACAGCACACACGTTCTTCATGTCCGGTGGTAATGCTCGAGACTTATTCATGTTATTGTTGTTAACAGCTTTCCGTTTGCCGTCGGTTGCCGACCGTATTTGAATTGGGCCGTTGTTTTGATGGAAAACTGACGTGGAAACTGCTGCGAGTGGGACCGGCGGAGTGATGTTCGTGTGATGCAGTAGGGTACTGTGTTGCTGAAAAATACGGTGTGGAGTGTAGTGATGGATCAACAGCCTGTTCGTAGCTAGCTAGGTGGTCTCAAGCTTGAAGGGAGGCGTTGTCAGCATGATAAGTAACTCCTGATTCATAGAACACAATGTGCAACAATGGTCCTTAGGCGGGGAGTTTGAGGTCGGTGGAGCCGCTTTCCTGAATAAAAACACTCCAGGAAGTGAGAGAAAAATTGAAAGTAAAACTGAAAATAAAGCAGGAGGGAAAAGCTGACGGTGTTATGATTTATCGGACCGGCGACAGAGAGAGAGAGAAAGAGAGAGATTAGATTAGATTAGATTACGTTTATTTCTGTATAGTGTATTGTACAAAAGATCAATAGTTAGAACAGTATAAATAGTATCATAATAAATATAGAATAATATAAATAGTCTAATAATAGGTATAATAGTATAATAATAGCGACGATTAGTAGTATGAACATGACAAATACGCGTGGTGATAATACTTAAAAATAGATACAAGATTATAGAATAGTAAAGTACAAAAACATCAATAAAAACACAGGATGACCATGGACAATCAGTAAGACCAAAAGTCAGATGGAGATGATTATTATGAGATGTTTTCGGTGTCAAGAAGATGACGATGAAGACGAGACTTGAAATGAGGGACTGAGGTGATATTACGAATGTGCGGTGGTAATGATCCTCTCAATGTCTCAGATGCAAAGCCAGGAATAATCAAGGGCTGCATATCCCCTCTGACAGGCCGAGTGGCTACTCTGACATGAAAATAATCCAGAAGATAAGAAGGTATGGACGTATTGAACACTTTGCGTAGCAGATTCGCGGCAAAGTATTCTTTACGCCCGGAGGTAGTTAACCAGCCAAGCTCGCGCCTGTAGGGGGTGATATGCTCCCATCTTCTCAGACCAAAAATCTATCTGATACCCGTGTTCACAAGTCTTTTTCTGAAATAATACAGCCGATACATAAGTGAGCGCACACGGCAGCACACATAATCCACATGGTCATTTCAGCTGAGCTTCGAGTCAAGTATAACTCCCAAATTGCGCAATGAAGATTCATAAACAACCTGGGTCCCACCGATATCTATAGAGCATTTGGCTAATGATGGTAGTAGATTGGCGTAGTAAGGAGAACCTATGACCATGACTTTAGTCTTATTAACATTGAGCCTAAGATTATTCAGAGTAGCCCAGCTCATGATACGGTCAGTATTTTCGCTCAATTTAATAGATAGATCATCGAGTTGATTTAAAGGACAGCTACTGTATATTTGAAGATCATCAGCCTACATGATGTGAGCAACATTGAGGTCGAGAAAAAGAGGTAAATCGTTAACGTAGATGAGAAAGAGCAGTGGTCCAAACACGGAGCCTTGAGGAACTCCGGTATTTAATTCGAGAAATGACGAAAAGTTGCGTATGTTGTCCACGACTGTCTGCTGACGATTAGTCAAGTATGAGGCTATCCAGCGGATAACAGATGACGAAAAGCCAACATCCCTTAATTTCTTTAGTAATTTAACGTGACATACTGAATCAAAAACTTTACTGAAATCAAATAATAATAACAGGGTGACAAGTTTTTTATTGATTCCAAGCCTAATATCGTCAGTAAGCTTAAGCAATGCTGTCTGAGTGCTGTGGCCAGTACGGAAACCGACCTGCAAGGGATTCAGTAGTAGTTTCGTTTCCAAAAACCGAGAAATTTTCTGGTGAACTAGCCACTCAAGGGCTTTAGAGAGAAAGCATAGCAATGAAATGGGGCGAAAATCACTCAGACTGCTAGGCGAACTCACTTTGTTAAGAGCAATTACAACTGACTTCTTCCAAGCCTGCGGAAAACAGGCACTACGAAGCGATTGATTGAAGATTTTGCAGATGGGAGGGGCAAGGAAGGGAAACGCAAGCCATATGACATGTTGCGGGATACCATCCACACCCCTTGCCTGAGTGTTGAAGTGATTTACTGCATCAAAGATATCCGAGATGTTAAATTCTTCAAACGTCATACGCTCACCGTCATTCGTTGAAGTCGGCATCAGCGTCAGAGGGAGAGGGAGAGAGAGAGAGAATAGAATGTAATAAGTTTTATTATTGACTAAGGACTCCAGGTCCATAATAGCCAGTGCAGTAAGGTACAAAGTAATATAATGTACATATAAGTAACCGCCAGGTCGAGGACGATCATATCCTTTACACAAAAAAAAGAAAATAAGAAAATAACTAAATACATAACAAAAAAAAAAAATTTACATGATTAAACTTAACAGTAATTAAGCGCCGAACCTGTCCTAGCTAACTTATAGATAAGAAATATTTATACAGTGCAGTTTTAAAATTTGATCGTTCACACAATTCGCGCAAGTGTCGGAGGAGACCGTTCCATAAGTACGCGACTCCAAGGCGAAATGAAAATCTGTAATAGTCAGTGTCAAATTTTTTGGTTTCAAAATCGAGAGGAGAGCGCCGCAAACTGCCACGCTTGTCTGATGGAATAAAATTAAAATCCCGACGCAGGTAAGATGGTGAACCTTCACGCACGATTTTAACAAGAAGACAAATGGCGAGAAAGTCACGTCTTGCTTCCAACGAATGAATTTGATGCTCACGATACACTGAAGTTATATGGTCAAAAATCTTCTAAGTGCGGGAAGACGAGCGTTTTCACTAGCATTAGCTTAGTATCCTTTGATAGATAGTCTCGACACCTTCGGTAGCAACATTGTTGCAGTGCTCACGCCAAGACAGCGTAGGGTCCAGAGTAACGCCAAGAACTTTGAGCAATTCGCCAGGGACGATGAGCACATTATCTAGAACGATGGGGGGTAGCTTGGCAGTACGAAGCTGCTTGATGAAGAGGCGAGAACTCAGAGTGCACAGGTCTTCCGAGGGTTACTAACAAGGTCGTTTCCCGCAGCCCAGCGTGAGATAGATGCCAAATCGTGATTTTAGCTATGGCGTTGTGAACTTCAGAGGGCTTACAGTGGATGTAGATGATGAAGTCGTCTGCGTAGAGGTGATGCTTACAGGACTTCAAAGAACTTGGCAGGTCGTTGATATACAGGGAGAAGAAGAGCGGCCCGAAAAGGCTGCCTTGAGGTACGCCGGCTTTTCTGAGAAGCGGAGCTGAGCACTCGCCACTGTCAAATACTACAACTTGGGGACGATTTGAAAGATAAGAGCTTGCCGAGCTACATGTGCAGTCGGAGAAACCAAACGATCTCAGGTTATTGATGACAATGTTGATGTTAACGAGATCAAATGCACGGATATGGTCAATGACAACAGCGAGTGTCACAAACCCATCGTCGATCGCCTCCTTGATGTCATCTAGTATTCTAATAACTGCGGTGTGCGTGCTGTGGCCTTTGCGGAAACCGGATTGAAATTCGCCGATGATCTTGTGCTCATCCACGAAACTCGTGATCTGCCTTAAGGCTACAGCAGCTTATTCAAGCAGCTTAGCGGCTGCATTCAAGATGCGGATAGGTCTGAAATCTGAGAGCGTAGCGGCGGGTTTGCACTTTGGAATGGGTCGGACAGTGGTTCGTTTCCATTCTTTCGGGAAATAGCCGGTCCATAGTGAGGATATGAAAATGTCAGCAAGAGGTGCCAAGATTACCGAGATACATTCTTTCAGATGCTTAAGTGAAATTTGATCAGGGCCAAGAGCGTTTGAGCGCGAAAATGCTAAAGCCTCAAGGACATCAGTAGGCTTGACTGGTGCGAAATTGAACAATGAAGTAGATGGTGCAGAGTGCCTTGGCAAGACGGGTGTGAGAGGTAACGGAGCGACTGCCTCAGTAAGATGCCTGTTAAACGAGTCAGGATCAACAGGCATTGTAATTCTCGATTCGGAGTTGCAAATGCTAATGTCTTTGCTGATTTTCCAGATGTCGGAGGAATTAGTGCAATTAAGCAGGCTGCTACGGTAGTATGCATGTCATAGGCGTTTCGAATCGACTTCGTGAAGAATTCGACTTTGAAGTCGATATCACTCGATGAATATAAGTCCTTCCATTATACAGACGAGAGGTCGGCCAGCAGATTATTGAGATTGAAATTTGTATAAGATCTACTTGTGATTTGAAGGGGTATGTTCTTTGGAATCGTAAATGAGAGTGAAGCAAAGAGAACGTCGTGCTTTGACATGCTGGGCTGGTGCGACTAGTGGATTTTGAGTACCTTAGACAAATCAGACACGCAGATGTAATCGATGGTGTGATGCGTGCTATCATCATGATGGTGGGTTGGCGAAAACGTTAACGGTGCAAGCTGACCACACGTTAGTGATTCGGCAAGTGTCCTCCCCGTTGAGCATTGAGAATGCCACTCGATGTTAAAGTCACCCATAATGAATGAGAAGTCGCAGGACCCTGAGCACGACATAAACGCCTCCTCAACATCGGACCAAAAGCCAGCCTTAGGGGGGCTGTAGATTGAGCCACATAGAATTTTGCGATTCCCTAATTTCAGTTCAAGAAATACAAACTTTGGTCTAAGCGCGTAGATCTTGGGTTGACGATAGCGGCAAACTTCCTTGGCTGGGATAGAGGAGTGAATGTAGATTGCTACAGTACCTCTGTCCCTATTGAGACGATCTATCCGAAAGAGCTGAAAATCCGGGATTTCGACTAGATTCGAAGAGGTCTCTGGCTTCAGGAATGACTCGCTGATTCGCAGGATATGAGAGAGAGAGAGAGAGAAAGAGAGAGAGAGAGAGAGAGAGAGAAATTGGTCAATTTATTTGACGCCGTGGGGTTTGACCCCGTCTGGCGCTTAAGGCAAGAATACAAAGTAAATGATAAATGACGGTAAACAATGTAGTATAAATGTGATATTATACACAAATATAAACAAGGCGCTGAGAAAATAATAGTAATAAATGATAAAATTATTGTAAATACAATAAAATTTACAATAAAATATCGCAGATCTACGAAAATGTTTAGGGCGCAATGAAAAGAAAAGAGTACAGCTAATGACTAGAGAAAAGTAAAAATAAAATAAGAATAAAAATAGAGATCCAAATAAGAATAAGAATAAAAATAACACTAAAGATAAGCGCTGAGGAAAGCCGAATGATGGTTACTACAGCCGGGCGCGCGGAACACTGAGGAGATTTGGCGAGAGCCGCTCGTCGCCCACACGCCGGACCCAGTCAGCCATATCCCTTTTGTAGAGGATGTCGAACAGCGAGCGCTTGAACGCGTGCAAATTTTCTGATGAGAAATCAGTGATGTTCATGGTATTTAGGAATGCCATGGACTCAAGAGTAAAAGAGCGCTTGTAGGCTTCTGTGCGTGGCATGTGCGGTACAAAGGGTTGTAGCTGGCGCCTTTCGGTCCGGCGCACAGTGATGTCTACGAGTTGGCGTCGGCGGAATCGGTTGAAGAGAAATCGACGTTGATGATGGACGAGTTCAGCAAGGATGTAAAACTGGCGAGTACTGTTCCCGCAGCGAGCCGAATCATGTTATTAGAGATGCTATTCAGACCCGAAGCTTTGGACGAAGAGCAGTTGATTGTCCGAAGAACGTCATCGGCGATGACAGGGCGAAGGTCAAACTCGCGGTTCAGACTGGTGCTGACCGGACGCAGGAATACGAAGTCGGATTCACTGATCGTCGGGTGGCAGTTCAAAATGGCGGCAAAATGCACATTCAGGATGGCCGCGTCGAAGAAGCGGAAAGGTGAGGGAGTACTGAAGCCAGTCACACGGAGGCAGCGAATTTCTCTCCATTCGGCCTCAGGGCTGGGGGCCACTTCAAGGTGCATCGCAATGTAGCTGTCTTGGACAAACTCAGGATTTGTAGCGTGAAGAGAGCGTAATGGAGAGAATGGGTGCGCAGGCGTCGCACAGTGGGGTATTTTGCCTTTTCTTTTTCAAAATCAAATATCTTTGCAACCAAAAGGGCTACAAGGACGCTCAAGGTCGCATTTGAAAGCTAAGGCAATGTAGATTACAGGAAAATTACCGAGAAATTAACCATAACCTTTTTTGACCCTGAAATAGTGTTTCAAAACACGAATAATCTAAAAATGGAATTTACCTGTTTTTCCCTTCTTTAAAAAATTATTAATATATATATTTTGTTATACCTCAACCATTTAAGTATCTATCGGTATATCAATATTCTGACATGTCGATAAATTCGACAAATGTTTTAATGTATCTATATCAATGTTATTATGATAATACTTAAATATTAAAGTGTTTAACATATATTTAATAACACATTTGTTATTTTTCTTAATATTGTTATATTTTATTATTAATAATAATTAATTCCATGTAATTCCAAGTAATACTCATTTTTATTGTTTCTTTTCGCTTTTGAATGTTTTTTTTTTTAATAAACACCTTTTAGCATTTTTAGACGTGATCTTTTCAGATATTATAAGCGTCTTTTTCTTTTCCCAAACTTTAAGTTCTTTCATCCGTTTTACTTCCTCATAGAGGAAGCTTTGACATAATGTAAAAATAATTTTTGAAAAAACGTGTTAGAAATATTGTATACAAATATTTTAATTAAAATACACTATTAGTAGAAAATGTTCGCATGGATGTGTGTGCGTGCGTGTTGTCATGCCTAAGTTTGGGCCAAGTCTAGTACATAATGAAAAGTCTGGGTAGAAGTCTGGAATCGTACGACCAGCGAGACTTTCTTAAAAAGTCGGCCAAGACTTAGGCCAGACTTGACCCAGACTGAACCCAGACTTTTTTACAGGGGTGCTCTCAATTATAATACGTAAATATTTATTCAGGAATATATAAATAATATTTATAGAAATATAGAAATACAAAAACGAAAAAATAAATATAAGTATTAGTATAGTTAGTTGATAAATGGGAAGAATAAATTTTGCTCGAAGAAGCTTCGTGTCAATGAATTGGCAGCAGTTCTTTTTAAGAAGGGAAAACCAGGTAAATTCCATTTTTTAGATTATTCGTGTTTTGAAACACTATTTCAAGGTCAAAAAAGGTTATAGTTAATTTCTCGGTAATTTTCCTGCAATCTGCATTGCCTTAGCTTTCAAATGCGACCTTGAGCGTCTTTGTAGCCCTTTTGGTTGCAAAGATATTTGATTTTGAAAAAAAAGGCAAAATACCCCACTATGCGTCGTACGCAGTAACGGCGGCTTTAGTGAGACGGCGCTAGTCCTCAGAGATGTTAGCTGGGCAGGGGGCCATGAATAAACCGAAGGATAGGTAGATAGATAGATAGATATAATTTTATTTGCCTTCGCGGACAAACTATTAATACAATATAATGTAAAATTTGAAAGTATAAAAAAAATGTATAATACATAATACATGAATAAAAGGTAACATTTGATTTCATAAATTCAATGTCAAAAGTTTAAAATTAGACGAAACGAGGACCTTAAACTATAAGAAAATACAATAAAATAAATATACAACAAGATAAAATAATAAGAGTAAAGAATAAAATAAAAATACCTATACAATTTACGTCAAATTTTTATAAATTAATGCGATTGCAACCAGTACTCCAGATTTATTACAATTAATATTACAGTTAAAACAATATAAAGTCAATAAGTCAAAGAATTAAAAATCTGATAGTACAGTCTTACAGTCTAAGAATTGTAAGTATTAAAATTTAATCAGGTTAGTCAATCAAGCGATAAAACAAATAAAACAAAAGGTCCCCGTGTTGGCAGCTCTTAAGACCCATATAGAGAGCCTAAACGTCGAGGTCAAATAGATGTTGGCGCACCGTCCTCTTAAACGAGCAATAAGATGGTAGGTGACGCAGTGAGGGGGGAAGAGAGTTCCATAAGTGAGTACCCCGGACCTGAAATGACCCGGCACCCGATTGATGATTTACAAACTTAGGCACAAGTTCCGGTTGTACGCCCCTACTGGTTGGGCTGGGTTTGTGCATGCAAGGAGGTAGAGTAGGTGATGAAACTGTGGGGAAGGGGGTGAGTGAGGGGAGGGAGTTTTTCCAACAGGCCGAGGTGGTTGCGATTAATTGCAACGGTGATGAGGTTTTTGAGGTTACGGGATAGGATGGGTTTAGAGATAGGCGGAGGATTCTTACAGGGAAGGGTAAGTTTGATGAAATCGTGGCCTGCTATAAAGGGTGCTGGTGATTTAGAATAGTTTGAAATGGGATAAGGAGTCTTTATAATTAATAAATCGATCCAGGTATGTGAATTGTTCTAGAGCTGATGGTGAGTGGGTGGGGATGGGACGAGGTGAAGGGAGTGGCGATCAATGAAAGTTTGTACTTTAGCGGAGTTAGCGACGATGGGACGGCCATGTTGATGTTAAGATTGCCGGCGATGATAATAGTGTGGAAGTGGGGGAGGTAGGCTGAGAGGATGGATAGAAAATCGTCTGGGTAAGCGGAAACAGGTCGGCGTTACCGACAGTAAAAAGAATTTTAACTTGTGGGGTGGTGAATTCGTGGATGAGGATTTCTGGCTTGTTGTCGAACTGGGCTTCGGAGGCTGAGAGAAGCTCGGCAGCGAAATCATTGCGAACGTAAATTCTAACGTTTTCGCTTCGTATTTCAATAAAGTTTTTGACGAGTCAGAAAGAATGATCCCCTACGAAGAGGAAGGTAATATACTACAATCACAAAATACGTAACTATCAGATTTAAAACAAATCAAAGAATACAAAGTTAAAGAAATAATAAGTGTAATTAGAAATTTGAGAACTAAAAAAACTCCAGGCTATGATAATATTAACGGTATATATTTTCCCCTTGGAACCAGGTACTTTCCTAACCAATGGAAAGTTGCTCAAATTATATTAATACCTAAACCAGGCAAAGATCATAACTTAGTAACATCATACAAATCTATCAGCCTTTCACCCATATTGTTAAAAATTTTTGAAAAATTAATAGTCATGAGACTAAATAAAAACAAAAAACTGCTTCCAAAACATCATTTTGGTTTTCGCCACAAGCATGCCACAATCGAGCAAGTGAATAGAATTACCATTAAAATCAAAAAAGCATTTGAGGAGAAAAAGTACTGTTCTATAGCATTTTTAGATGTGTCCTAAGCTTTTGATAAAGTCTGGCACAAAGGACTTTTACTCAAATTTAAAAAAGTGTTGCCTTCAGAGTACTACATACTGCTGAAGTCGTACTTAAGCAATAGAACTTTTCAAATTAAAATCAACTCCACAATATATGAAATACATCTTAATATTAAATTTAAAACAAATAACACAGTGTGAAACTGTCGAATATCTTGGAATGCACCTTGACAGGAGACTCACTTGGAGAATGCATATCTGAGCTAAACAGACACAGCTGAATATGACGTTAAAAAACCTATATTGGTTGCTAAGAATAAAATCGAAACTTACAATTGACATCAAACTACTTATATATAAAAGCATACTATAACCTGTCTGGACGTACGGTATCCAACTATGGGGGACGGCTTCAAACAGCAATGTAAAAATACGTTTTCAATCTAAAGTATTGAGAACTATAGTCAATGCACCATGGTTCGTTCCTAATGATCTGAGCAGAAAAGATCTAAATATACCGTTGGTAAAAGAAGAAATAAGTACTTTCTTTTATAGATATAAAGAACGCTTGACAAATCATCCCAATGAACTAGCTTCTAAAATACTGCAAAAAACGCTCAAGACCAGTAGATTGAGGAAATACAACCCTTTTAAGGAAATTCTACCAAACTAACACCATAGAATCTCTAGTTTTAATTGTTTAATTTTTGTAAAGAATGTTGTTTTTTGTATAAAAATATTTTGTAAATATGAGTGTGTACTATTGAGTAAACACTCACAGGTTATGTATAATTTTTGTAAATATCTTTATTAAAAAAAAAAAAAAAAAAAAAAAAAAAAATGCTACCACTGAATAAGCAAAAAGGTAACTTCATGGTTACAGTAGTATTTCTTAATCAAAATCGAATTTTAAAATGCGGTAAAGAACATCGTATTTGGGAAAGTATTTGTTATTAAAATAGCACGTTCGGAAAAATCGATTCACTAGAGATAAAATAAAAATTGACCCTCTTAACGGTAGAGTACAGCAGAAAATGATCAAAAATTCGTCTTTTTTATTGCAAAAATGTAATTTATAACTATTTAACTTTCAGAAAAAATATGTCCATATATAAATTCGATAACATAATATTTTATTTCATATTTTTTGAAAATTCTATTTGTTAATTTTTTTCTTGATTTTACATCATTTTTAGCATTACCTTAAAATTCAAATTGAAAGATACTTTATCGCTTATCTTTAAAATTTTTTTATATTTTTACGATTAGTACACCATAAAGTGTACTCCAAATACTACCAACCAAATAACTTAACGATTTAGAAGTATAGAGCCATACCGGTTTGTTTTATAAAAATAAGTCAAATTTTCATGTCAAATTTGAATTATGGTTTTCATGTAAAATATTTTTGAAAAAGTCTAAAAGTTTTGTTCAGTATGTTACATAATTTTTACGCGTAGAAAACTTGTTTTCGTCAGATTTATACATATCCATACCCAAGTATACAATAAACAATCAAGCAGACGAAAGCTTATATATCTGTGTATTGTGTTTACTGTGTTTTAGAGTATTTGTACTATTTTTAAAAGCTGCAAAAATGGATCTTGTTAATAAAGTCCAGAAAAAAAGTGGAGCACTCCCTGCCAAATAAGGAGCAATTTGTAGAACAGCAACCTGTTGATTTCAGCAGTGTAGTGAGTGTGGAGAACAAAAACTTTGTGCAGAATTTTCTGATGTGATTGGGCTCTCTTTAAAAATAACATTTTATAGCACTGTGTGACCTAAGCCCGCACTTAGGTCACGCCTATCCGTGACCTAGGTAGTACTTTTTTGCACCGTGTTTATCATGGTATTAATTCCGTTGGCTCACGTTTTGCTGCCCTAAAGCAACTTTGTGCTAGCATGAATGTGGATTTTTTTATCGAAGAATGCCTTTCAGTTGCTGTTGAAAGCACAGAATAAAGAAGACAGTGCTCTCAAGAAGATCGTTTTTCCAACTGCTCATGAGCAACTTGATGAAGCATACAGTACTTTGTCAGTCACGGCATGGCATTGGTATCGTAATCGACATTCTCACAGGACTTGTTGTAGACTTTGATGTCTTATCAAAGTTTTGCTTAAGCTGCTCTATTGCTGCTGCTTCATTTCAGCCAAACTCTGAAGAATTTATTAAATGGGAATCAAACCACAATTTTCCGAAGAGTGTGAAATAAATTTCACAGGATCTTCAGGGGCCATGGAAGTGAAAGCAGCAGAAATTATCTGGAAGCGCTTCACAGATTCTCGATTTAGAGAAAGTGTCCGAAGGAAGTATTTGTCTCCAGGAAAAGGATAGAGACGGCTCTTGTCAGTGTAGGGTCTGAATACAATGGTTGTGTAAAGACTCAGATGATGAAACATGCATTGACAATTGGTGAAGTTCATCCAAGTATTTCCAGATTTGCTGAGCAACGCGACATTATAAAAGAGCTGAGGCAGTCAGAAGCAGCAACATCACAAAGGAAAGCAGTACGTGCGAAGAAAAAATATGGGCAGCTTCAGAAAAAAAAGATTTCTTTTATGAGGCAGGAGGTTTTTAACTTAAAAAAAAGCAGTAAACATAACCAATCCTGTCACCAGGGATAAATCTTACTTTTAAATTATGTTTATCTTTAAATGCATTTTTCTAATACCTTAATTGTATGATATTCAAAATGTTCCCTGCGACTCAAATTTTTCTGCATGTTACTGATTTTTCTTGTACATATCCTAGAATTAATGCAGGAACTTTTCTTGAAAAGATTTTAATGATTTGGTTTTTTTAGATTTAGTTCAAGATTAAAATGTTATTAAAATTTAATAAATTTTGACTGTTTGAATTATAAATTTACTTAATTTGACTGTATAAAAAAATATTAATGTAAAATTAATTATCTCTTGAAGGATTTCAGGATTCGGTACTACAAATATGAACCCAGAATCCCAGGAAGATATAAAAAAATGTGAGATGCAGGGAGTGTTCTGAATTAAATACTATTTTAATAGAAGTTTTAGGGATAAATCCAAATGTAATGCATAAGAATCCATAAAAATTGGCAAAAAATTATATTTTTTTGTGTTAAATATGTTGGTTTATTACAATTTATATTTTCTTTAAAAATAAAAAAATTTTTTTTTCAACAGTACTCTACCCTTAAGCGGATCGATACAACTTTTGCTGCAATGTTTTTACTAATTTTTATTAAAAATATTAAAAAACAATTAAAGTATTAAATCTTACCTGAAAAACGGAACTATTTTACAAGCTAATTTCTCAGCAGTTCTAAATCCTTGACTGAATAACATAACCTCGGCAATAAGTTGGCGATCTGGCGTAGTCATAGCTAATGATCTAAATAATTTTTTTAAATTATCTGGTAAATTTGACCTTCCCGCATAACCAGGATTCATTGTAATGAAAATTGCCATATCTGTAGATACTTTGACTTGTTTACCAACTAATTCTACACATAAAGCGTCATCCTTGCGACCTTCAATTTGACTTTTCAATGCTTCTTGGATTGTTTGTACTTGCTGAGATACTGCAGAAAGCATTCGCTCCTCTAATCTGTTAAACTCATCAAAACAACCCCAAGCTCCTACTTGACATAGGCCAACAAATATACGCCCCATGGCCTACAAAAAAAATATAATAATATTTATTAAAAAAAACTATTTACCTACGAAATATTCTTATTAAAAAAAAGACAACTGTAACTAAATGTACACATAAAAAATAAATTATATTTTATAATGATTTATAAAACATCGCTATTTGTGTCCATCTTACTCTCTCTATTTATTTTTCTCTTTCCCACTCTCTCCTTTGCTCCCTCTTCCTTTCTCCAACTATTACCTGGGCTTTCGTAGGAAAAAAATTACTTTTCTCATAATTGTATAAAAAGTATAGTTATTGTTGTACATAAAACTTTCTATGAAAGTATTGAATAAGGCGAGTATAAACTTTTTTTTGTGTAATCAATTGCTGCGCGACAGCTTAATTTTAAGTTAAAATAGTCATCTATAAGTTAGGATTTATTAGTTGTTAAATTAAGAATTAAGAATTAGCGCGATGGCAGCGAGGCAATGCACGTTGCTATGCAACGTGGTCGTCGTGATGAATCGGTGGCAGCACCTTTCGGATGCATCTCTCGTTCTCTGCCTTACCTGCACCCGTGTCTGATATGAGAGCGAGAGAGATGGCGAGCGAGTGAGGTGGGGTCGAATTTTCGCGCATCCAAGGTGTCTTCTGATCGAATATTCGTCGACACGTCAGTTGCATTAGTAATCCTCAAGCAATAAAAAGGAAAAATTTATATTTTAACAATTGTATAATTTTAAGTGCATTTTAAAAAGTAATATATTTTAAAATTTTAGTTAATTATATCAATAAGTGTATTTAAGAAGATAGACTCTAGTAGAGCGGTTTATAAGACTGTTCTAATACATGTATAGTCGTTTATTTTATTTCCTTTTAATTAATAAAATGAAAACACTTTTTTGTGTCGAATGTCCATATAAAGTTTTTAAAAATGTTGATATAATTTTTCTATTATATTTTAAGAATAAACCTATTACAGTGATTTATTCTTTATTATTATAACCTCATGACCTTAACTATTTTACTTATACATAATTTTATGCTATTCACACTT
>JAWWEQ010048264.1:0-16052 GCA_035583055.1 Torymus tubicola | reverse complement strand
TTGTTATACTGATTTTGTTTTTTATACTTTGTTGAATTTTTTGCAAGAATATATTATACAATTTGATACGAATAAGGGCCAATTATGTTTATAACCTTTCTTTAAAATAGTTTCAACGTATATTAATTAAAGTTATCACTTCTGCCGGGCGTCCCGAGACGCAAATGGTTTTTTTATAAAAGCACCATTTTCATTTATTACCAACTTTTTTTGAAATGTATAAATCTAATGAACTTTCGTTCGATTCTGTACCGGAACCAATGTAAAGTCCGTAACAAATGAAATTTGGTACTTTATTTGTTAATGGTTTATTTTGGTGAAGTAAATATTCTTACCTTTTTTGTTAGCGGAGATCTCTAGATAAAATAATAACTTCACAATTTTTAGAGAACGGAACCTTTATTAAATTATTGATTTATTTGAAATGATAATAATTACACTAACTAGAACCACCACACGTATTAATGAAATACTTCCGGATGGAGTTTACAAGATAAAAATCACGACGCGTTTCCAGTAGAGTCTTAGCTCCGACTGGCGTTTCGAATGCGATGATTTGTTTCATCGCCTAAATGGACTAAATAAAAAATGTTTAGTCAAGCGTTTTTGCAATAAAAATACCGAAGCTAAAAGTGTGTCGTCATTTGCATTGGCGAAATACGTCGTGGTCGTAACAACGTCGTCCAAATAAACAAAGCAAATGCGACCTACTAATTCTCGTATAACATAATTTATAGTCCTTTGAAATATCGCAGGAGCGATTTTGATCCCATGGGCATCCGGCGAAACTGGAAATGTTCGTCTGGTGTCGTAAAGGCAGTGACGTTCTTTGAGTCCTCCTCCATCCTTATCTGATAAAATCCAGACGCCAAATCGAATGCTAAGAAGTAACAGGCGCCTCCCAATTTCTCTATTATTTCCTCTGGATTTGGTAACGGATAACTATCTTGATGCGTGTGCTCATTGATTTTACGAAAATCAACCACAATACGCCATTTTCGTTGACTCGAAACGTCTTGCTTTTTCGGGACTACCCCCTAAAGCTACTTGCAGACGGTTCTAACATTTCTCTCGTTTGTTTTCGTATCTCTTCTTGATGCATGGGTGGATATCTATACTGCTTTGTGTGTAAAAGAATGGCAGTATCTAAGTGTATTTTAGGTGTAATATCCTTGATCGGGCAACTCGTCCCCAGGTAAGTAGAACACGTCGCTGTAATTTTTTATAATATTTAATATCTTTTTTCCTTCGTCTGCTAGCATGTGCTGTAATCTGGTATTTTCTTCTAATGCTAAAATCCTCTTCTTGTCGTCTTCCATTAGTATACTAGGGATTGTCGGCGTAGCCTCTTCATTTATCTTGATTGGTGTAGTGAATAGATTACTTCTATATATAACTTGAGGTTTCTTCAGCATTGTAAGTCTGTATAAATACTTTGTCCTTTGTTCTGTCTATTATTCCAGCGGTGATGCCGCTTCCATCTATGAGTAATGGGCCGTCGCTCTGGTTGATTTTGACCCAGAAGATTTTTGTAGTCAAGGGTTCAACTTCTATCGGCCTTTCATTTAGCTTCAGACTTTTTCCGCTTAAAGTGATGCTACCTGCACCTATATTATTGATTGCGTTATGACTCTTCATAACGTCTAATTCTAGTATTCCGTCGTATTCTACGGGGAAGCCGGCTACAGAGACTAAGTATTCGCTTGTTTTGCCAAAATGCTGCAACTTCGCTGTTCCTAGCAGCGGAATTTTGCTATTTCCCATAATCACTACGCGAGAGTGATCTTTATGAGCACTGCAAGTAGTAAAATCAAGTACATTGTGCTTGATGATACTTGCTTCTGCTTCAGAGTCGACGAGGAGCTTCACTATTCTTAGAACTCCTGGGGGTCGCAGATAGACGACTTGGTCAGTGCTTTGAATTGTTGGTATTCGAACGGGTCGAATTCTTCGGTGTCTTCTTGCAGTTCTCTCACGGGAGGGGGGCGATCGTGTGACTGGCCTTGCCGAAAATTCGACGTCCGATTTTTTGTGTAGCACTGAGCCTCATCGTGTCCTGGCTTTTTACAAAAATCGCAAAATTGTTGTGACCGTTTCTCATTTCCATGGTTAAAGGGACGTCTCTCTTCGTTCTTCTTTTATGGACGTCTTTCGTCATGCTGCGCTGGTCTTCCCTCTTCGGTTCTGCGCTGTGTCCATGCGAAGTCTTATCTACCTGCACGGAAATTTCTGTCTCCTTGGTGCGTTGACCTACTATCGTGACGACCTGCTTCTTTCTTTCTACACAATTATCTTTCGTGTATCAAGGTTTCAGCGTTGAGGGCATATGCTATCGCTTCCTTCATAGTGTGCGGATTTTTACTTTCAACCCTTTCGCGAACTCGTTCAGAGAATTCCCACAGTGAATCTCCAAATGGCTTCTTCTTCTTCTGCCTCCTGAGCAAACTTAGCTCTCTGTGGTTCAGCTTTATTTCTTGCTGCCCGCATAACACGTCGGTGTAAATCGAAGAATCGTCTGGAATATGAAGACACATATTCTTCTGTACGAGGCTGTATATAGAAGCGCCGACTACAAAAACCACTAATATCGCAGCGCTTTATTGTTCGCGCCCCCCCGCCGCACGAGCATCGGTAAACTCCTGACTGTCTGCTGCTCCAGGTTTTTTATCAGCTGTGCCATTGCTTCCAGCCCCGGCACTACAGCACTACACTGTAAGAAAACTTCCATATATATAAATATACAATGTGTACATTTGGAAACTCAAAATGTAAACACAGTATATCTATATAAATGGAAGTTTTCTAACAGTGTAGTAAATCCTTTGAAGCCCTCTTCTTCACTACTAGTACTAGTAGTGTCAAAACTGGTATCGCTGCTGCTGCTGATCCTCCCGGAGGCTTCGGCTTCGAGCAGCAGTAGATGAAGCTCCCCTGAAAGGAGCATGAAGTCTACGTCATCCTCACTGCCTACCGAAATGTCTGACGACATTTTGTCGAGGAGATCCATCTCTGTGGGGTGGACGAGGGGATCCGGAATAAGGTCGACACCCCTCTTGACACCCCTGTCGGCTGATATATTTGACATAATGAAGCAGTTCTTCCTCCGTATCACTCACAATTAAATTCGATGACTTACTAACATCCACTTCCATGTCCGCGACACAGTCTTCAAAACCACGTACAAAATAGTCTTCGCGTACTCTCATCTCAGACTACCGAACTGTCACCGCTGACCTGAGACTAAGAACTGATACTCGTAGTCACATAAGGATAAAGTGTCCTTATTAATCGACAAAGCTTAGACGTGTAAGAATATGGTGTGTAATACAGAAGCATTAAGCAAAAGCCGCTACGATGTCGACTCCTCCTCGTCCTCAGCTCCGTGTGTATGTAATGCACCGGAGCTAACACACGGACTTTCTTGTTTGTTGAGGTACGAGGAGCAGCCGACGAGCCAAGGCCGCACACACGCGGACACACACACACACCGAACGAGCAGGCGGTAGCAAAGCCGTGTCGTCCCACGGACAAAAAGAAACAATAACAGCGGCCACATGCACAAGCACAACACAAACACAAATACTGACACTACACACACAAACATTCCACATGAACATGGCGAATATAGAGAGCGACGGCTCACGAATACGAGAGACAAAGAGAACGTGCCACGCACGAGAGCGAGAGAGAAAGCAAGCGCGCCGGAGAGTGGAGAGCCAGAGTGAGAGACCCACCGCGTGTACTGCCGTAGCCTGCGCGCTACGAACGCATGGGAGTGAGAGAGAGCGAGTGCCGGAGTAGGGAGAGTGATAGAGAAGTATAGCGCAGTAGCCTGCGCGCTGCATATGCGCGCCCGTATACGAGATATGGAGAGAGATAGAACGAGCGTACAGGAGTGAGGGAGAGAGAGAAAGCGTAGTAGAGTAGGAAAATGAGAGAGGCATAGCAGCAGCCTGCGTGCTATGCCTGCGCACATATAGGTAAAAGAGAAGGAGTATGTGCGTAACATAAGAGTAAGAGAGAAGGCGAATGCGCCGGAATGGGATGTTCGATGCCGTGCGAAGACAGCCTGCGCGCTGCCCGCGTGTGTGAGAGAGAGTGCGGCCGCATACTGATAAAGCAAAGAGGAAGCTGTGAATCAGCGTGCCGTAGTAGTGGAGGCACAGCAATTAAGGTGCGTCTCCACTGTACCAACCTATATACGAATTACGCATTCAAATGGCGCGCGAAACAGGTGGCAGATCGTTTGCACCTAAAGTTACCGACCTAGCCCTCCTGACATTGAGGTGACGAATTAATGTGCCGAACGGCCTTCTTCTCGCGCGTGATAGGCCGAAAGGGAGCGAGAACAAGGACTACAGCGACAATTATTACATTGCGTTAATTACGCAATGTAATGTGTCATTAGGAAATAAAAGAGTGAGAAAGATTGCGATAGACGTAGTGACTGGAGAAGAAGGAAGTTAACGAGCACATTTCGTGTGCTCGCACAGTCAGCCATTGTCTGCTGAGCGCGAAAAGTTGTAAGCGAAAGTAGCATAGTTTGAATTGCGAGTTTTTGTGTGTGAGAGTTAGAAAAGTAGTAACGAGTGAGTTGCGAGTTTTTTTTTTTGCGTGAGAGTTCGAAAAGTAGTCACGAGTAATTAATCGTGTTGCGAAGGAGAGTTTAGGGAGCAAGCGGGACGTGCGTCTACAGCGAAAGCGAGCCAGCGACCCACGCAATTGTGCCTTTGCAACCACAGCATCACGGTGAGTGTGAGTACGTGTCGGCGAGCCTGTTCGATCCCCGACGTGCCCTTTTATTTTCAGGTATAGGAAAGAGTAGGGACGTTCTCTCTCTCCCCGTGACGTGTAATTCGCGAGCGACCTTGAATTGTTCGTGCGTGAAAATTGTGACGTCGCGGATCTGTATAACCGGAAGAGTGTGCGGAAATAAAGTACAAGTGTTGAATTCAGAATTACTTCTGTTATTTTTTTGTGGTGTTGGGAAGTACAACGTATATGTGCGTGCTTTCCCTTATCCCGGTGGTGTGTCTTATTAGTGTCGCGCAATTTTCGGTTAGGTTTACAGGAGATTTTTTCCGCCGAGGGTTGCGACCGCCCCCAGGTCGACCGTCGGATTACGAATTCGCGCCGGAGATAGGAGCTGTGCTAGTGAGCAGCCGTGTGAGCCATAGATTAACGTGCCCGGGCGCCCTCATATAAAAATAGTCCGCGTTAAACGCAAGAGTTGTGCTGAAGAGAATTTGTCAGCTCGTGATAAATAGCCCTCAGGGCGAGTATAGTGGCGCGGTGCGGGGTCAGTAAATTTGCCGTGTCACAGGTGATAAGCAAATGTACCAGCAACCGTGGAACATCCCCGTGAGAGCCATGAAATATCAGCACAGTATGTCTTGCAAGAAGTATAAATTATAGCCACATGCTTGGGTACAGAAATGATATCTTTTATTTGTATCAGCTGATGTGCGAATTCTTTCTCGACGCTGCGATTCTTAAAGATCTTATTACAATAAAATCACCGTGTCTCTCGAAAGACAAAACATAACTGTGTGATGAAGATCTGACATAAACAGACCATACACGTAATGGTGACCAGTATATTACAGACATTTCTTGTACTGAATTTTATCGTTCTAAAAATTAGCTGATTAGCGGAATGCTTACGAATGGATGGACATTTCATAAAACGCTGCCTACAATACTCGGATATCAAATGTACTGGAGGAGGTGGGGGTTGAAAAACAATTTAAACCCAACCCCTCCATCAATAAAGTTGAGACCATCGTCAGTACTTTCTAAACCAGTAGCCATGGAAGATGATACAAAAAATCGTATTCTTAGTATACTTGCTTGTACGTTAAGAATATGTATAGAAAAAATCCAATATTTCCAAAATTACCGGATTTTAAATTTTGCGATTCCTCGTATGAGTCACCAAGTAGATAAGACCAAGTAACTGTTCGACTCGCGTTATCTTTATCTCGCTATGACGTCATTTACAATTCTTGATTTTTCCTAATTTTATCTTTTTTCAAATTCTGACAACGGGTATCGATTCCTCGCTACACGTAATGTAATGCGACAAAAAATCAATCAATTATCTCTAATAGAACGGAAGTTGCAATTGCAAGTAAATATTACAAAAATTATTATGTGTTTTTCTCCTAATCCCACCCTCTCCTACCCCCACTCCTCTTTCGTTCAATTCGTTCATATCAAAGTTCTCACATAAAAAGTAGTATCATTTTTGTCGACTCTTAGTCTTTATCATGGATATGCGATGGAAACATCCATGGACATCGATGCTCTGTAGCCCGATCGGTTGTGGAAAGATTGAGTTTGTAAAAAAATTTTTAAAATACATCGATCGTATGAGCGACATTCGATTTCAGTGTATCATCTTTTATTACGCCGAGTGGCAATCCGGATATAGAGACCTTGGTAAAAATATCGAATTTCACGAAGGTCTTCCTAGAAGCGAAGACTACTCGAACGATCCGCGACCGAAACTGCTGATTCTTGACGATTTGATGCGTGAATCGTCTGCGAATGGTGTAATAGCAAACTTGTATACAGAAGGTAGTCATCATAATAACTTGAGTGTCATTTTTATAACTCAAAACATTTTTCATCAAGGTAAGGGTCAGCGCGACATATCTCTCAACGCACAGTATATTGTAGCATTCCGGAATTTACGCGATCGCACACAGATTCAACATCTTGCTCGTCAGTTGTGCCCTGAAGATCCTCGTTTTTTACAAGAGGCGTATTGGGACGGCACCTCGCGACCATTTAGATATATTTTGCTTGATTTATACAGCAAACACCAAACAATTGTAGATTTCGTTCATGTATCTTTCCCGACGACGAACTCCACTACGTTTATGTTTCTCGGAAACCAATAAAAGGCGGTGATTCTCGTAATCAAGTTTCAGTTTTATCTTTATAATGGCGCGGAAAACCCGAAATTTTATTAATCAAAAGAATACTGACATACTGCCAGCATTGTACCATCTGACCCCAGAGCAACGAAGAGCGTTTCTCGAAAAAGCCGATGTACAGTTGGTTAGATACATTTGCGAATGCGCGACGTGTTTGAGGTGGAAAAAATTTTAAAAACAAGTGGAACTGGTAGAAAGAAAGAATATTTCGTCAAGTGGAAAGGTTATCCCGATAAATTCAATTCTTTCCTTCATTCCGACGTTTTCAATCAAGACAAACTTTTGCTGAACGGTGTTAAGGTTAGAGTACGTTTGCTAAGATCACCGTCTCATGGACTCCTTTCGTCTCATGGATCCTTCTGGATATTTCAGTGTTCATACAGATGAAGCTAATCTTCTCGTTAGACGTGTTAAAATAAATCCAGGCGTATTACTGGCTCATGCAAAAATGTTATCTAAAACCACCGCTAAATATCCTCTTACAAGAGTTGTGGTAAAGACGGTGACGCTTCATAACCATGTCTTTAGTAAAACATTAGATAATATAATATTAGGTCAGCTACCCAAAAGAATCATCGTTGGATTTGTTCAAAACCTGGCTTATAACGGTAACCAGAATCTAAATCCTTTCAATTTCGAACGCTTTAACATCAGTTCTTTGAGTTTATTTGTTGATGGCGTTCAAGTGCCTACCATACCTTATTTTCGGGGACAGGCATTCATTTCCTTAGCGAAGGTCATCAAATGGCACGAGAGCGTTTTTCGTATGGTTACTGTCTCTTTGCGTTCGATTTAGCGCCTGATCTATCCGCAAACGAATTTAGTCATTGGAATTTGGTAAAACACGGTAACGTTAGATGTAAGATTTAAGGAGGCTTTAACGAAAACTGTCAACTGTACCATATACACCGAATACGACAATAGTCTAGAGATTGACTCATCACGTCAAGTGATTGTCGATTACGGTAACTAGATGGCGTCTTTTCGGTAGAAGTTGGTTTTTTTTTACTTTCATACGTCAGTCGACTTTTGACAGTTGTCCGTGCTGGTGTAAAAATGGACATAGTTGTAGACATTCAATTTTTCAAAGATATCAATAACGTTGATGTACCGAAAGAAATTGCCATTGGCGCTTTAGAAAAAAACTTTATCGCTCATTGGATCATATCGCCAAAGCACCCTATTCACGCTTCAAGTAAATCGGTAAGAAAAGAAAATAATTGGCTAATGAAGCATCACCATGGTATAGATTATTTTGACGATGACGTGACAGAGAGAAAACTGATAAAAATACTTCGAGATCTTACGAAAAGAGTTGGAAAAATCTACGTTAGAGGTAAAGAAAAGTGGTTGTTTTTACAAAAAACCACAGCTCGTGATATTATAAATTTAGAGTACGATGGAGAATGTCCGTCATTCGCTAAATTACCGTGGTGTGACAACTTTTGTCTCCATCATGCGCTTAAACTTTCACACGTGAAGTACAGTTGTGCATTGAACAATGCTTCTCGTTTGAAAATTTGGTTAACTACTGAGCGTGTAATGCACAATCGTATAAAGGATTCTGACTTCGTTTTTCAAACGCCACTACAGCTTTGCGATGAACAGTCTGAAAATTTTGAAAATTTTGTCCCACATACCATCTCATACTGTGGGAGTGTACCCAGCAGATCAGATTCAGATTCCGCCGGGGTGGTCGAAACCGACAGCATTCGTTGTGAATACTGATGATCATACTAAACCAGAAATGCACTGGATCGGGATTTACGTAGATACCGAAGATAATGCATTGTATTTCGATAGTTATGGATTACCACCGTATGTACCCGATCATATTCATCAACTCCGCAAAAATTGTAAAACATTTCGTTGGAATACGACTCTGCTACAAAGTGCTACGTCTAACGTTTGTGGACAATACTGTATAATGTTCTTATATTACATGAGCTCCAGATTGGACTTCGTGCGATTCCTCGAAAACTTTTCTGATGACTTGAAAAAAATGATAACATCGTCAGAAAATTTGTACATCGTAAACTTGCTGATGCTGACGAGCGCAAGTTTCGAGGAAGCGGTGGTATAGGTTACAAAGTTAGATGTTTGCAAAACTGCAGTTCTAAAATGTCACTCGTATGACAACAAGAAGCATGAGTGTTGTAGTAGCAGTGGGGAGATCTCTTCCTACCACTGGTTACCACTTACAAAAACAGTTTCTTTTAACTTGACGAAATCAGTCTGCCTTCGAAAAACCGTTCAACGATGAATACATGGACTCGTCCTAACCAGCTACTCTCTGCAGTATTCCCTTTAGACAAGGCGTATAACAAGCAAATTTACGTCGGATGGGAGTATAATAATATCATCGATCTTTCGTCTTACAAACAAGTGGTACGTTTATCGTCATCGAGGTGGTTTCGTAGTGTGGATTTTCAATATCATCCCTAGCAGGAGTTTAAGGAAGCATTGCCAAAATTTTCGGCGTTTTTTTCCGGTGCAAATATTGCTTCGACTATTGAAAGAGTTGAAGGTACTGGATGGGTTGCCGTATTCAGGAGAAGATGGAGGGAGATTAACGTAACTAAAATTCATAATAATAAGAAGACATATTCCATCTTTACATTAACAAAATCTGATTTTAAGTGCTTAATTAATTCTTTGAACCGTATCGGCGGAGGGTTAAGGCATTTAGAAACAATTGAAAAATTTGTAGATGACACCGTTTTAGGGTACTATGAAATACTGTTGAATGAGTGTCAGTTGTATCATAATGGCCAAATAACACGGTATGAAAGATCTTTGATAAATGAACTGAATAAGAAAATGAAAGACACCATTGTACGCGATATGGTACAAAAAATAGGTATCGAAGGCATTGAGAAAAATATACCTTTTACCGACATCGATGTTCAAATTGTATTGCTCGAGATAAAAGGATTCACATGAAAGAAATAATAGAAAACTAAAATTCTGAATTCATGTAACTTGATTATTTGAAAATGTAAGAAAAATCTGTAAAAAGAGAAAAGAAAAAATTATTGTAATCGATAAAATATGTAAGGAAATATTATTGTAATCTTAATTATGCAATAAAAAATAAATTTTATTGTGACTTACCTACTTATTTTCTACATTATTTTTCTTTTCATATTACCTCATCCATTAATTTTCACACTTTAAATAACTTCTTTTTTAAGTAAAATTTCCATATTTGAAATAATTTTTAATTAAATGTGAAAAAAAGAAAAGAAAAAGAAAAAAAGCTTTGTCAACACTTTAAAAAAAGTTCATGGAGGGAGAGAGAGAGAGAGGTGGGGGGATAACATTTAATATTCGAACATTATGCGCAGAGTTTTACGAAATGTTTACCCGTACGTACACGTTTCGCAAATCAGCTAATTTTTCGAGCGGTAGAATTTCTGAAGAGCGGACGCAATGGTCAGAATCACCTGTAAGAAATTGCTTGTGGTAGATCTCATTACACAGCTATGTTTTGTCTTTTGAAGAACACGATGACTTCATTGTCATAAGATCTATACATACTGTGTTTGCGTTAACATCAGCTTTAAGTTGATTTTTTGCAATAATAACTTCCGTCCTGTTAGAGAGCCAAAAATGCTGGGTAGCAATTTAAACTGCACGTGTACGACCTGCTGACTATAGGAAAATTATGCATCATGGCGGCTCACACTTGTCAGTTGGCATTTAGCTCTCCGAGTGGTCACACTTTTCGTCAGTTTTTGTTAACAAGGCCCATGATGGAGTGAGGATGTCGAATCCGTTCGCGTGGTGCGATGATATAAACTCTATCCCACAGTACATCGGTATATCAAGTCATTGGTGGTGTTATCATGGATAGAGTGTGCAATACTTACACAATCCATGCAACGAGTCTCTTGAGTGAACTTAGTGGGTGTTGCGCGATAGTGTCCCGTAAATGTCTCTGAGAATCTTACTTCAATGTGACTCGCCATCGGCAGTTATCATTTGGATCTTCATTTGTGAGGACCATGAGTCAATGAGTCGGTAAGTTAGATATTTTTTTGGAAAATATTTTAATTTTTTAAGAAAATGGACTTCTTATGGGATTTTCGATATTTTATCAAATTTGTTAGCTAGTGGTCCGTAATTTATGAATATATGGTCTTATGGGATGCCTATGGTATTTTTATGGTGTTTTTTACAACTTTTGTGTATAGCCTCTCTGTACCATGGCAAGTATGCCTACATTAACAATTTTTAATTCCATGGGGTTCTTATGGAGTTTTCGATATTTTTGCGGATCTTGGAAGCTAATGGCACATGGTTCATGAATCATGTGTCATTAACTTCCGGAATCTGTTAAAATCTCGAAAACCCCATCGATCTAAAAATTTTTAATGTAGGTACACTTGTCATGATGTAGAGAAGCTATACAAAAAAGTTGTAAAAAAAATAAAATCCTCATGGACGCCCCATAAGACCATATATTCATGAATCATGTACCACTAGCTTTCAAAATCCGATAAAATATCGAAAACCCCATAAAATTCCCATAAATCTCAAAATTTATGTAGGGGAATTTTCCATAGAGAGAGAGTGACAGGAGAAGAGGGGGGGGGCAGAGAGAGAGAGCGATAGAGAGGGGGAGAGGGGGGCACAGAGAGACAGATGCAGTGTCAGCAGTTGGCCGGGTCACTATGTGGCGCCAGGCATGACTCCGGGGTCAACGGAGGTCATGTTTTAACGCTCCATAGTGACCCTATAACTACCCATACTGTTTTACAAGACCAAGTTTGATATGAAGTGGAGGAAGCAGATACTTTGATGGATCAATCAATGGTAGGCGTATAATGTTCTTCGACCCTGGTTCAAAATCTGCCCTAGTTAACCATATTTTTTGAACATAGTAACTCTGCCTGTCTCTGCTATCCCACAAACGTAATAAGTAAGACGTAAAATTTACAAAACCAATGAAATGGTCTGCTCCAACAAGCCAAAAAGACTGCTACTTCTATATGATTTACACTACTGGTTTTAACATGACTACTAAATCTAGAATTGTGTATGCAGACGTTTCTTCAGTGAAAAAGCCTGAAAAAATATTAGTTGAGGATGAAATTGGGACATCCGAATGCATGAATGTAGAAAATTCAGGGATAGCAAAGGAAATGGAAGTTGAGGAATTGTCTGAGGAAAAAACTTCCGTGAGTGAAGGAAGCTCTGAAGATGAATACTTGCCAGATGGAGAAATAAAAGCTCCTCAAGCCTTCAATCAAAAGGAGTTGAGTGATCTTATTCGAGATCTAGGACTGCCTAAAGATGGAGCCGAATATCAAACCTCGGTACTCAAAACGAAAACCATGTTGGCACAAAGAACAACAGCTTCTTTCTACCGAGATAGAGAAAAAGGATTTCGAAATTATTTCACAAACCATACCGAGAACTCTTTAGTATTCTGTACAGATGTGAAGGGGTTAGTGAGTGAGCTAAAACCGAACTCATACAAAGACGAGGACTGGAGACTTTTTATTGATTCATCAAAACAAAGCTCACTCGACTAAATTGAAGGAAACTTATGAAAATTTGGAGATAGTATTGAAAAAAATAAAGTACTCTGAACATCAATGGAACGTTTCTGGCGATCTTAAAATTGCAACCATAATATTAGGACAACAATCCGGTTTTACTAAAAATCCCTGCTTCTTATGTTTCTGGGTTAGCAGAGACAGGCAAAGTCACTATGGACAAAAAATATGGTTAACTAGGGCAGATTTTGAACCAGGGTTGAAGAGCATGATACGCCACTGCATATCAAACTTGGTCTTGTGAAATAGTATGAGATAAATTGAACAAGAATCTTGAAGTTGAAATAGTTGTAATCTTGAAATTGTAAATATACTAGACAAATTGATGTTATGAGACACGGATGAATAACCAAACATGATTTTGTGTGTAGTGAATAAGTGTAGTGAAAAATTTATTTAAAAAAAGATATTCACTAAACAGAAACAGAGTTACAGAAAATCTATAGTTCCAACTGATGTTGTGAGACACGGGTGAATAACCAAAAATGATTTTGAGTGTAGTGAATGACTGTAGTGAAATATTTATTTCGAAAAAGATATTCACTAAATAAAAATAGAGTTACAGAAAATCTATAGTTCCAATTGATGTTGTGAGATATGGGTGAATAATCGACAATGATTTTGAGTGTAGTGAAACATTAATTACAAAAAAGATATTAATTAAACATAAAAAGAGTTACAAAAAATCTCCAGTTCCATTTCAAGTTGTGAATAATATTTAAACATCTTTAACTGTCAATATTGATGGTTGTAATATTGAAACTGAAGAAAATAATGTAACACACCATCTGATACAGTTCTTAAAACATTTAAAAAAGTTTTACGATCTTCCCCCATTAAATATATTTGACAATGATAGTCAAATAGAAAATGATAAACGCAAGGAAAACAAAAACATTTTTTTTAATATACAAATAATGAAAGTGATTTTTATCAGAATAAAATTAAGTTTTTATTCTTAGTCATCGGAATTACAAGGGTTGATATATCAGTGAAAGAAATAACACAATTATCTTCTCCTATCAAGATTTTATATATTAGCAAGATTTTCAACAGTCATATTACGAGTTATTACTTTTTCAACAAAACCTTAACAATTAATATACAACAACAAAAACTACAACTGTAAAAAAAAATTATATAAAAGAGATTTGAATGAAAAAATAGTAATTAGTGCTTTTGAAAGCGATTTAGACGAACAAAGCAGTGGCAAGTCAAGTGATTCAGGTAATGATGACATTTGAAGTAAAGAAAATGATAAAATAAATAGTGGTTACTGCTTCTGAAAATGATTTTGATAAACAATACAGGGGCGAAACAAGTAATTCAGATATAATGATATTCGACATGAAGATAAAAGCTTACTCTCTTTATTTCAAGCAAGTATTTATTGTCCACATCTATCTGATGCAGAATGTTCTAACAATTTATACTGTTACTGTCACTGTGAAATAGAGTGGTTTCACTTTGAATGTGTCGGTACCTGCTTCAATAGAAAAATTAGAGAACGATACAAAATAGAAAATGTTAAAATATGTTTATGTTGATTGCTCTTATTTTTAGATTTCATTATGAAAGCAATGACGAAATAAGGAGAAGGTAGCTAGCATTAGACATCTCATTTACAACTAAACCAAATTCAAAAACCCGATTCCTGTCATTGATGCTGCTGTTACTTTACAAATATACTTTACAAATATGTATTGTTACACTTAAAAGTTGTGAAATTTCACTAAAAAACTTTGTTTAAATAGTAAAAAAATTTAATTTAATTTAAAAACTTTCTACGAAAGAATAAAATAAGGAGGGTATAGACGTTTTTTCTGTATGAACTATTTCTCTCTCTCTCTCTCTTTCTCTGGCTTCCTCGTTCTCTTTCTCCTCTCTCCTAACCTCATATATTCAAAAATAATATTGTTAATTAATATAAAACTCTTCTACGAAAGTCTAAAATAAGGCAAGTAAAGGCGTTTTTCCTGTATAATCTACTATCTCCCTTTCGCACTTCCACTCGCCTCTTTCCTAATCCCATCTACTCAATAAAACTTCTCTATAAATTGAATACTTTTTTCATGACTATACAAGAAATAGTATGTTAAACAAATTATATGTAAGTACATTCAAATTGTTTACTGTAAATCAAACAAATGAACGTTGTGAAATCAGTTATCGATAGTCAAGTAATGCAAACAACTCTCGGAAACACCTGTATGACTGTTCTCAGGTCAGGTCAGGTCTTACGTAATTTGCAGCGAGGAATCCAGCGATGACCTTGGATTTGACCTTGGACCTCTCCTAGAAGGTCATTTCAAGGTCAACTTTTTTTAAAAAATGGGAATCCATAGTTTTGACATCGGCAATCGAAAAGACGTGAATTTTTACGTTAAAATATGCCCCGAAGTCCAAGGTCAACGTGACCTCTAGAGGTCAAATAAACGTCAAATTACGTTTACAAAGAAAATCTTGCAGAACAAGTGGGTAGAGAAAAAGATTAATGACAGGTCTGAAATATTTTTTAAGGAGGACTCCGAAAATGACCTTTTACTCGACCTTGGACCTGTTTTTCAAGGTCATTTCAAGGCCAATTTTTTTTTTAATGGAAACCTATACTTTTGATCTTGAAAAAATTGACCTTGAAAAAGAGGTCCAAAGTCGAGTAAAAGGTCATTTTCGGAGTCCTCCTTAAAAGATATTTCAGACCTGTCATAATCTTTTTCTCTACCTACTTGTTCTGCAAGATTTTCTTTGTAAACGTAATTTGACGTTTATTTGACCTCTAGAGGTCACGTTGACCTTGGACTTCGGGGCATATTTTAACGTAAAAATTCACGTCTTTTCGATTGCCGATGTCAAAACTATGGATTCCCATTTTTTAAAAAAAGTTGACCTTGAAATGACCTTCTAGGAGAGGTCCAAGGTCAAATCTAAGGTCATCGCTGGAGTCCTCGCTGCAAATTACGTAAGACCTGACCTTCATATTTTCTTTTACCAGATACCATCTCAGATTTACCGGGGTTTCCATACATTTTTCTCACCCTGCATAACTATTATGCCTTCTTTTATTTCTAAAATTCATAAGAATTTTTTCAGATATTGTCGAAAAATTACATAGATACCAACTCACCATTCAATGTTGAACTTTCTATAATATTACGAATTTTGGGGTGACAAGAGAAGTTTAGAGCTGCTCTAGCAGGGGTGCTCCTCCATTCTCCCATACATACTTGGTGGGCCCGACGGTTTGTAGTCAAAGGTGTAAATATGGTCATTTTTAGACCACATCAGATAAAATTGATAAATAAGTTTCTTTTATATATCAAATACTGATCCGTGGATCTATCAGCGGCTTTTAAATAAAAATTGCAAACCTGATAGACACAAAGAAAAATATTTTATATATAGTGATGATGTATTTAAGCGGTATGAAATATTGGCGAGTAAGTATATCCGTTTCTCTCTCTCTCTCTCTTTCTCTCTTTTATTTTTAAACGTTTATAACCACAAGAAAGTTATGAAATCAATTAACAACTTATCGAGTATTTAAAAA